>JAVYIG010004782.1:0-152394 GCA_035222895.1 Strongylocentrotus droebachiensis | reverse complement strand
AGGAGTAAATAACATGTGATACTTTTTCTTTTTTTTTAACAAGCGACTTTTTGAATTACTAAGTCGTTAGAATACATCTTTTGCTACATCTACAACAATAAGTATCAATATGAACAAAATACATAGAGATTGGCAGTGTGACACATTTAGTCTAGTGGATAGGCAATTGCCTGGTAACTGTAAGGTATCGGGTTCGACACCCAGCTAGTGCTTTTTTTTTTTAACCTTTGAAGAAGAAAAAAAGTCTTTTGCTACATCTAGATCAATAAGTATTAATATGACAAAAAATACATGGATATTAGCAGTGTGACACATTAGTCTAGTGGATTGGCAATTGCCTGGTAACAGTAAGGTATCGGGTTCGACACCCAGCTAGTGCTTTTTTTAAATTTTTGAAAAAGAAAAACGTCTTTTGCTACATCTACATCAATAAGTATTAATATGACAAAAAATACATGGATATTAGCAGTGTGACACATTAGTCTAGTGGATTGGCAACGCCTGGTAACTGTAAGGTATCGGGTTCGACACACAGCTAGTGCTTTTTTTAAATTTTTGAAAAAGAAAAACGTCTTTTGCTACATCTACATCAATAAGTATTAATATGACAAAAAATACATGGATATTAGCAGTGTGACACATTAGTCTAGTGGATAGGCAATCGCCTGGTAACTGGAGGGTATCGAGTTCGACACCCAGCTAGTGCTTTTTTTTTTTTTAACACTTCATTGATCTAATAAAGTCTGAGAATCTCAATCCACATATATACAAATAATTCATATATTTTGCCGGGAAAGCCAGATATTAAGAACTATTAATTTGTTTTTAATTTTGGAGTTTTATAATAATCATTATTGTTGTTGTTGTTGATGTAAAAACGAAAGAAAATAGGGAATTATTGCGGGGGGAGCAATGTAGAAAAAACTACAGGGGAGCCTTGGGCGTGATCATTCCTCAAAAAGGACCTTGGGGGGGACCTGGGGGGGGGGACCTGGGGGGGGGGGGTAGCTGGCAATCGTCAGCTAGCTGGCAATCGTCAGCGTGGCCTAGCGGCCGGTAGCGGTAGCCACAGAGCCATGTCCATTTTTCAAGATTCAAGAGCCTCTTATTGCCAGGTTAACAACGTTTTTTTACATTTTCAATCCTAATTTCCTCGTCTAAATCACTCTCTACTGTCCCATACTATCCTTTTCCAGCCTGTAAACAACTCATTTGCAGCATGAAAACAATGAACGGGGTTTTATTTCTCCTATAAATTTAATAAAAGCGCCCTAATCTTGCACGAGGTGATACAAAGGGCCTTTTACATTTGAAAGCATTCACCCCCACCTCGTCTGTATACCCGAGCAGAATTAAATAGTGCTCAACAATAAAAACCCACAGTCTTGGGTCAAGAGATCCATTATTTGTTTGTTAATTTAGTTATTTGTTTTAATTGACAGTGTACTATTATATATCAGGTATATAGATACTCTGTTCTAAATACAATCAATTAGACTGCCGAGTAATGAATTATCTTCTGCTTCTTGTCCTAAACTCATATCTAATTACTGGTTTTTAAAACGGTATCATTTGAATTTCCATTTCCCAGCAATTTTTTGAACTGTCCCGAAATTGTTTTCCTTTCTTGAAATCAGACTAGAGCCCCAGCCTATTCTTTTCTTATGCATGGGGATATTGAAAGTCCTTGTCCTCGCAGACAAGGATAAATAGCTTATTCAGTAGGCTACCTTTAGGGACAATACTTTAAAATACTGCTGTCATTGTTGCAATGTCAGGAATGCTATTATTACCTCTTTGGTAATCCACGCATTTGCCAAAAGTATTCGCTCAATGAAGGGAGCTCTGGTCGGATTTTTTTTCTTCAGTTCATTAATTGATGCCATGTCTGAAAGAGCTGAGTAGTTTGTTACGTAACTATTCAAAAAATGCAGGTGCAAGCTATTGAAAAGCCAAGCTTCCTTATTCATTGGTTCCCTTTTATAGAATTCGTAGCGTATACGAAATTGAATAGACCCGTGTTCTATTCATTATGCTATGTCAGGGCAGTGACCTATTGTCATATCACTTTAAGTTAAAGTCAGTAGTTTGCAGAATAAATGAAAATAACATAAAACCTTACTAATATGTCAGTAATATCAGTAACTGAAAGAAAAAATTAGGGGCAATCTTGACAACATCGGACTACAAAAATAATAATAAATATGCCTCCCGACAGCGTGAAATCTGTAAATCGGCATATTTTGTATTAAAAGACATTAACATGCAGAAAGTGTTAACAACAACAAGCGAACCAGAGAATAGCACTGAGGCAAAGTGGTCTTGTGGATAAGACTGATCGCTTCACAATGCAATGTACTCGGTTCGACTCCCAGCTTCGATCTCCTTTATTTTTTTTATTATTATTTTTCTTCACCCCATGATATTGACTTTTCCATCTCTTTTTTTAAAGGGGACACCCCCCCCCCCCCCACCTCCTAAACAAAGGAGTAAATAACATGTGATACTTTTTCTTTTTTTTTAACAAGCGACTTTTTGAATTACTAAGTCGTTAGAATACATCTTTTGCTACATCTACAACAATAAGTATCAATATGAACAAAATACATAGAGATTGGCAGTGTGACACATTTAGTCTAGAGGACAGGCAATTGCCTGGTAACTGTAAGGTATCGGGTTCGACACCCAGCTAGTGCTTTTTTTTTTTAACCTTTGAAGAAAAAAAAAGTCTTTTGCTACATCTAGATCAATAAGTATTAATATGACAAAAAATACATGGATATTAGCAGTGTGACACATTAGTCTAGTGGATTGGCAATTGCCTGGTAACAGTAAGGTATCGGGTTCGACACCCAGCTAGTGCTTTTTTTAAATTTTTGAAAAAGAAAAACGTCTTTTGCTACATCTACATCAATAAGTATTAATATGACAAAAAATACATGGATATTAGCAGTGTGACACATTAGTCTAGTGGATTGGCAACGCCTGGTAACTGTAAGGTATCGGGTTCGACACACAGCTAGTGCTTTTTTTTAATTTTTGAAAAAGAAAAACGTCTTTTGCTACATCTACATCAATAAGTATTAATATGACAAAAAATACATGGATATTAGCAGTGTGACACATTAGTCTAGTGGATAGGCAATCGCCTGGTAACTGGAGGGTATCGAGTTCGACACCCAGCTAGTGCTTTTTTTTTTTTTAACACTTCATTGATCTAATAAAGTCTGAGAATCTCAATCCACATATATACAAATAATTCATATATTTTGCCGGGAAAGCCAGATATTAAGAACTATTAATTTGTTTTTAATTTTGGAGTTTTATAATAATCATTATTGTTGTTGTTGTTGATGTAAAAACGAAAGAAAATAGGGAATTATTGCGGGGGGAGCAATGTAGAAAAAACTACAGGGGAGCCTTGGGCGTGATCATTCCTCAAAAAGGACCTTGGGGGGGGGGGGGACCTGGGGGGGGGGGGACCTGGGGGGGGGGGGGGGTAGCTGGCAATCGTCAGCTAGCTGGCAATCGTCAGCTAGCTGGCAATCGTCAGCCGGTAGCGGTAGCCACAGAGCCATGTCCATTTTTCAAGATTCAAGAGCCTCTTATTGCCAGGTTAACAACGTTTTTTTACATTTTCAATCCTAATTTCCTCGTCTAAATCACTCTCTACTGTCCCATACTATCCTTTTCCAGCCTGTAAACAACTCATTTGCAGCATGAAAACAATGAACGGGGTTTTATTTCTCCTATAAATTTAATAAAAGCGCCCTAATCTTGCACGAGGTGATACAAAGGGCCTTTTACATTTGAAAGCATTCACCCCCACCTCGTCTGTATACCCGAGCAGAATTAAATAGTGCTCAACAATAAAAACCCACAGTCTTGGGTCAAGAGATCCATTATTTGTTTGTTAATTTAGTTATTTGTTTTAATTGACAGTGTACTATTATATATCAGGTATATAGATACTCTGTTCTAAATACAATCAATTAGACTGCCGAGTAATGAATTATCTTCTGCTTCTTGTCCTAAACTCATATCTAATTACTGGTTTTTAAAACGGTATCATTTGAATTTCCATTTCCCAGCAATTTTTTGAACTGTCCCGAAATTGTTTTCCTTTCTTGAAATCAGACTAGAGCCCCAGCCTATTCTTTTCTTATGCATGGGGATATTGAAAGTCCTTGTCCTCGCAGACAAGGATAAATAGCTTATTCAGTAGGCTACCTTTAGGGACAATACTTTAAAATACTGCTGTCATTGTTGCAATGTCAGGAATGCTATTATTACCTCTTTGGTAATCCACGCATTTGCCAAAAGTATTCGCTCAATGAAGGGAGCTCTGGTCGGATTTTTTTTCTTCAGTTCATTAATTGATGCCATGTCTGAAAGAGCTGAGTAGTTTGTTACGTAACTATTCAAAAAATGCAGGTGCAAGCTATTGAAAAGCCAAGCTTCCTTATTCATTGGTTCCCTTTTATAGAATTCGTAGCGTATACGAAATTGAATAGACCCGTGTTCTATTCATTATGCTATGTCAGGGCAGTGACCTATTGTCATATCACTTTAAGTTAAAGTCAGTAGTTTGCAGAATAAATGAAAATAACATAAAACCTTACTAATATGTCAGTAATATCAGTAACTGAAAGAAAAAATTAGGGGCAATCTTGACAACATCGGACTACAAAAATAATAATAAATATGCCTCCCGACAGCGTGAAATCTGTAAATCGGCATATTTTGTATTAAAAGACATTAACATGCAGAAAGTGTTAACAACAACAAGCGAACCAGAGAATAGCACTGAGGCAAAGTGGTCTTGTGGATAAGACTGATCGCTTCCCAATGCAATGTACTCGGTTCGACTCCCAGCTTCGATCTCCTTTATTTTTTTTATTATTATTTTTCTTCACCCCATGATATTGACTTTTCCATCTCTTTTTTTAAAGGGGACACCCCCCCCCCCCCCCACCTCCTAAACAAAGGAGTAAATAACACGTGATACTTTTTCTTTTTTTTTAACAAGCGACTTTTTGAATTACTAAGTCGTTAGAATACATCTTTTGCTACATCTACAACAATAAGTATCAATATGAACAAAATACATAGAGATTGGCAGTGTGACACATTTAGTCTAGTGGATAGGCAATTGCCTGGTAACTGTAAGGTATCGGGTTCGACACCCAGCTAGTGCTTTTTTTTTTTAACCTTTGAAGAAGAAAAAAAGTCTTTTGCTACATCTAGATCAATAAGTATTAATATGACAAAAAATACATGGATATTAGCAGTGTGACACATTAGTCTAGTGGATTGGCAATTGCCTGGTAACAGTAAGGTATCGGGTTCGACACCCAGCTAGTGCTTTTTTTAAATTTTTGAAAAAGAAAAACGTCTTTTGCTACATCTACATCAATAAGTATTAATATGACAAAAAATACATGGATATTAGCAGTGTGACACATTAGTCTAGTGGATTGGCAACGCCTGGTAACTGTAAGGTATCGGGTTCGACACACAGCTAGTGCTTTTTTTAAATTTTTGAAAAAGAAAAACGTCTTTTGCTACATCTACATCAATAAGTATTAATATGACAAAAAATACATGGATATTAGCAGTGTGACACATTAGTCTAGTGGATAGGCAATCGCCTGGTAACTGGAGGGTATCGAGTTCGACACCCAGCTAGTGCTTTTTTTTTTTTTAACACTTCATTGATCTAATAAAGTCTGAGAATCTCAATCCACATATATACAAATAATTCATATATTTTGCCGGGAAAGCCAGATATTAAGAACTATTAATTTGTTTTTAATTTTGGAGTTTTATAATAATCATTATTGTTGTTGTTGTTGATGTAAAAACGAAAGAAAATAGGGAATTATTGCGGGGGGAGCAATGTAGAAAAAACTACAGGGGAGCCTTGGGCGTGATCATTCCTCAAAAAGGACCTTGGGGGGGGGGGACCTGGGGGGGGGGGGACCTGGGGGGGGGGGGGTAGCTGGCAATCGTCAGCTAGCGGTAGCCACAGAGCCATGTCCATTTTTCAAGATTCAAGAGCCTCTTATTGCCAGGTTAACAACGTTTTTTTACATTTTCAATCCTAATTTCCTCGTCTAAATCACTCTCTACTGTCCCATACTATCCTTTTCCAGCCTGTAAACAACTCATTTGCAGCATGAAAACAATGAACGGGGTTTTATTTCTCCTATAAATTTAATAAAAGCGCCCTAATCTTGCACGAGGTGATACAAAGGGCCTTTTACATTTGAAAGCATTCACCCCCACCTCGTCTGTATACCCGAGCAGAATTAAATAGTGCTCAACAATAAAAACCCACAGTCTTGGGTCAAGAGATCCATTATTTGTTTGTTAATTTAGTTATTTGTTTTAATTGACAGTGTACTATTATATATCAGGTATATAGATACTCTGTTCTAAATACAATCAATTAGACTGCCGAGTAATGAATTATCTTCTGCTTCTTGTCCTAAACTCATATCTAATTACTGGTTTTTAAAACGGTATCATTTGAATTTCCATTTCCCAGCAATTTTTTGAACTGTCCCGAAATTGTTTTCCTTTCTTGAAATCAGACTAGAGCCCCAGCCTATTCTTTTCTTATGCATGGGGATATTGAAAGTCCTTGTCCTCGCAGACAAGGATAAATAGCTTATTCAGTAGGCTACCTTTAGGGACAATACTTTAAAATACTGCTGTCATTGTTGCAATGTCAGGAATGCTATTATTACCTCTTTGGTAATCCACGCATTTGCCAAAAGTATTCGCTCAATGAAGGGAGCTCTGGTCGGATTTTTTTTCTTCAGTTCATTAATTGATGCCATGTCTGAAAGAGCTGAGTAGTTTGTTACGTAACTATTCAAAAAATGCAGGTGCAAGCTATTGAAAAGCCAAGCTTCCTTATTCATTGGTTCCCTTTTATAGAATTCGTAGCGTATACGAAATTGAATAGACCCGTGTTCTATTCATTATGCTATGTCAGGGCAGTGACCTATTGTCATATCACTTTAAGTTAAAGTCAGTAGTTTGCAGAATAAATGAAAATAACATAAAACCTTACTAATATGTCAGTAATATCAGTAACTGAAAGAAAAAATTAGGGGCAATCTTGACAACATCGGACTACAAAAATAATAATAAATATGCCTCCCGACAGCGTGAAATCTGTAAATCGGCATATTTTGTATTAAAAGACATTAACATGCAGAAAGTGTTAACAACAACAAGCGAACCAGAGAATAGCACTGAGGCAAAGTGGTCTTGTGGATAAGACTGATCGCTTCCCAATGCAATGTACTCGGTTCGACTCCCAGCTTCGATCTCCTTTATTTTTTTTATTATTATTTTTCTTCACCCCATGATATTGACTTTTCCATCTCTTTTTTTAAAGGGGACACCCCCCCCCCACCTCCTAAACAAAGGAGTAAATAACATGTGATACTTTTTCTTTTTTTTTAACAAGCGACTTTTTGAATTACTAAGTCGTTAGAATACATCTTTTGCTACATCTACAACAATAAGTATCAATATGAACAAAATACATAGAGATTGGCAGTGTGACACATTTAGTCTAGTGGATAGGCAATTGCCTGGTAACTGTAAGGTATCGGGTTTGACACCCAGCTAGTGCTTTTTTTTTTAAACCTTTGAAGAAGAAAAAAAGTCTTTTGCTACATCTAGATCAATAAGTATTAATATGACAAAAAATACATGGATATTAGCAGTGTGACACATTAGTCTAGTGGATTGGCAATTGCCTGGTAACAGTAAGGTATCGGGTTCGACACCCAGCTAGTGCTTTTTTTAAATTTTTGAAAAAGAAAAACGTCTTTTGCTACATCTACATCAATAAGTATTAATATGACAAAAAATACATGGATATTAGCAGTGTGACACATTAGTCTAGTGGATTGGCAACGCCTGGTAACTGTAAGGTATCGGGTTCGACACACAGCTAGTGCTTTTTTTAAATTTTTGAAAAAGAAAAACGTCTTTTGCTACATCTACATCAATAAGTATTAATATGACAAAAAATACATGGATATTAGCAGTGTGACACATTAGTCTAGTGGATAGGCAATCGCCTGGTAACTGGAGGGTATCGAGTTCGACACCCAGCTAGTGCTTTTTTTTTTTTTAACACTTCATTGATCTAATAAAGTCTGAGAATCTCAATCCACATATATACAAATAATTCATATATTTTGCCGGGAAAGCCAGATATTAAGAACTATTAATTTGTTTTTAATTTTGGAGTTTTATAATAATCATTATTGTTGTTGTTGTTGATGTAAAAACGAAAGAAAATAGGGAATTATTGCGGGGGGAGCAATGTAGAAAAAACTACAGGGGAGCCTTGGGCGTGATCATTCCTCAAAAAGGACCTTGGGGGGGGGGACCTGGGGGGGGGACCTGGGGGGGGGGGGGGGGGTAGCTGGCAATCGTCAGCTAGCTGGCAATCGTCAGCGTGGCCTAGCGGCCGGTAGCGGTAGCCACAGAGCCATGTCCATTTTTCAAGATTCAAGAGCCTCTTATTGCCAGGTTAACAACGTTTTTTTACATTTTCAATCCTAATTTCCTCGTCTAAATCACTCTCTACTGTCCCATACTATCCTTTTCCAGCCTGTAAACAACTCATTTGCAGCATGAAAACAATGAACGGGGTTTTATTTCTCCTATAAATTTAATAAAAGCGCCCTAATCTTGCACGAGGTGATACAAAGGGCCTTTTACATTTGAAAGCATTCACCCCCACCTCGTCTGTATACCCGAGCAGAATTAAATAGTGCTCAACAATAAAAACCCACAGTCTTGGGTCAAGAGATCCATTATTTGTTTGTTAATTTAGTTATTTGTTTTAATTGACAGTGTACTATTATATATCAGGTATATAGATACTCTGTTCTAAATACAATCAATTAGACTGCCGAGTAATGAATTATCTTCTGCTTCTTGTCCTAAACTCATATCTAATTACTGGTTTTTAAAACGGTATCATTTGAATTTCCATTTCCCAGCAATTTTTTGAACTGTCCCGAAATTGTTTTCCTTTCTTGAAATCAGACTAGAGCCCCAGCCTATTCTTTTCTTATGCATGGGGATATTGAAAGTCCTTGTCCTCGCAGACAAGGATAAATAGCTTATTCAGTAGGCTACCTTTAGGGACAATACTTTAAAATACTGCTGTCATTGTTGCAATGTCAGGAATGCTATTATTACCTCTTTGGTAATCCACGCATTTGCCAAAAGTATTCGCTCAATGAAGGGAGCTCTGGTCGGATTTTTTTTCTTCAGTTCATTAATTGATGCCATGTCTGAAAGAGCTGAGTAGTTTGTTACGTAACTATTCAAAAAATGCAGGTGCAAGCTATTGAAAAGCCAAGCTTCCTTATTCATTGGTTCCCTTTTATAGAATTCGTAGCGTATACGAAATTGAATAGACCCGTGTTCTATTCATTATGCTATGTCAGGGCAGTGACCTATTGTCATATCACTTTAAGTTAAAGTCAGTAGTTTGCAGAATAAATGAAAATAACATAAAACCTTACTAATATGTCAGTAATATCAGTAACTGAAAGAAAAAATTAGGGGCAATCTTGACAACATCGGACTACAAAAATAATAATAAATATGCCTCCCGACAGCGTGAAATCTGTAAATCGGCATATTTTGTATTAAAAGACATTAACATGCAGAAAGTGTTAACAACAACAAGCGAACCAGAGAATAGCACTGAGGCAAAGTGGTCTTGTGGATAAGACTGATCGCTTCCCAATGCAATGTACTCGGTTCGACTCCCAGCTTCGATCTCCTTTATTTTTTTTATTATTATTTTTCTTCACCCCATGATATTGACTTTTCCATCTCTTTTTTTAAAGGGGACACCCCCCCCCCCACCTCCTAAACAAAGGAGTAAATAACATGTGATACTTTTTCTTTTTTTTTAACAAGCGACTTTTTGAATTACTAAGTCGTTAGAATACATCTTTTGCTACATCTACAACAATAAGTATCAATATGAACAAAATACATAGAGATTGGCAGTGTGACACATTTAGTCTAGTGGATAGGCAATTGCCTGGTAACTGTAAGGTATCGGGTTCGACACCCAGCTAGTGCTTTTTTTTTTAACCTTTGAAGAAGAAAAAAAGTCTTTTGCTACATCTAGATCAATAAGTATTAATATGACAAAAAATACATGGATATTAGCAGTGTGACACATTAGTCTAGTGGATTGGCAATTGCCTGGTAACAGTAAGGTATCGGGTTCGACACCCAGCTAGTGCTTTTTTTAAATTTTTGAAAAAGAAAAACGTCTTTTGCTACATCTACATCAATAAGTATTAATATGACAAAAAATACATGGATATTAGCAGTGTGACACATTAGTCTAGTGGATTGGCAACGCCTGGTAACTGTAAGGTATCGGGTTCGACACACAGCTAGTGCTTTTTTTAAATTTTTGAAAAAGAAAAACGTCTTTTGCTACATCTACATCAATAAGTATTAATATGACAAAAAATACATGGATATTAGCAGTGTGACACATTAGTCTAGTGGATAGGCAATCGCCTGGTAACTGGAGGGTATCGAGTTCGACACCCAGCTAGTGCTTTTTTTTTTTTTAACACTTCATTGATCTAATAAAGTCTGAGAATCTCAATCCACATATATACAAATAATTCATATATTTTGCCGGGAAAGCCAGATATTAAGAACTATTAATTTGTTTTTAATTTTGGAGTTTTATAATAATCATTATTGTTGTTGTTGTTGATGTAAAAACGAAAGAAAATAGGGAATTATTGCGGGGGGAGCAATGTAGAAAAAACTACAGGGGAGCCTTGGGCGTGATCATTCCTCAAAAAGGACCTTGGGGGGGGGGGGGACCTGGGGGGGGACCTGGGGGGGGGGGTAGCTGGCAATCGTCAGCTAGCTGGCAATCGTCAGCGTGGCCTAGCGGCCGGTAGCGGTAGCCACAGAGCCATGTCCATTTTTCAAGATTCAAGAGCCTCTTATTGCCAGGTTAACAACGTTTTTTTACATTTTCAATCCTAATTTCCTCGTCTAAATCACTCTCTACTGTCCCATACTATCCTTTTCCAGCCTGTAAACAACTCATTTGCAGCATGAAAACAATGAACGGGGTTTTATTTCTCCTATAAATTTAATAAAAGCGCCCTAATCTTGCACGAGGTGATACAAAGGGCCTTTTACATTTGAAAGCATTCACCCCCACCTCGTCTGTATACCCGAGCAGAATTAAATAGTGCTCAACAATAAAAACCCACAGTCTTGGGTCAAGAGATCCATTATTTGTTTGTTAATTTAGTTATTTGTTTTAATTGACAGTGTACTATTATATATCAGGTATATAGATACTCTGTTCTAAATACAATCAATTAGACTGCCGAGTAATGAATTATCTTCTGCTTCTTGTCCTAAACTCATATCTAATTACTGGTTTTTAAAACGGTATCATTTGAATTTCCATTTCCCAGCAATTTTTTGAACTGTCCCGAAATTGTTTTCCTTTCTTGAAATCAGACTAGAGCCCCAGCCTATTCTTTTCTTATGCATGGGGATATTGAAAGTCCTTGTCCTCGCAGACAAGGATAAATAGCTTATTCAGTAGGCTACCTTTAGGGACAATACTTTAAAATACTGCTGTCATTGTTGCAATGTCAGGAATGCTATTATTACCTCTTTGGTAATCCACGCATTTGCCAAAAGTATTCGCTCAATGAAGGGAGCTCTGGTCGGATTTTTTTTCTTCAGTTCATTAATTGATGCCATGTCTGAAAGAGCTGAGTAGTTTGTTACGTAACTATTCAAAAAATGCAGGTGCAAGCTATTGAAAAGCCAAGCTTCCTTATTCATTGGTTCCCTTTTATAGAATTCGTAGCGTATACGAAATTGAATAGACCCGTGTTCTATTCATTATGCTATGTCAGGGCAGTGACCTATTGTCATATCACTTTAAGTTAAAGTCAGTAGTTTGCAGAATAAATGAAAATAACATAAAACCTTACTAATATGTCAGTAATATCAGTAACTGAAAGAAAAAATTAGGGGCAATCTTGACAACATCGGACTACAAAAATAATAATAAATATGCCTCCCGACAGCGTGAAATCTGTAAATCGGCATATTTTGTATTAAAAGACATTAACATGCAGAAAGTGTTAACAACAACAAGCGAACCAGAGAATAGCACTGAGGCAAAGTGGTCTTGTGGATAAGACTGATCGCTTCCCAATGCAATGTACTCGGTTCGACTCCCAGCTTCGATCTCCTTTATTTTTTTTATTATTATTTTTCTTCACCCCATGATATTGACTTTTCCATCTCTTTTTTTAAAGGGGACACCCCCCCCCCCCCCACCTCCTAAACAAAGGAGTAAATAACATGTGATACTTTTTCTTTTTTTTTAACAAGCGACTTTTTGAATTACTAAGTCGTTAGAATACATCTTTTGCTACATCTACAACAATAAGTATCAATATGAACAAAATACATAGAGATTGGCAGTGTGACACATTTAGTCTAGTGGATAGGCAATTGCCTGGTAACTGTAAGGTATCGGGTTCGACACCCAGCTAGTGCTTTTTTTTTTAACCTTTGAAGAAGAAAAAAAGTCTTTTGCTACATCTAGATCAATAAGTATTAATATGACAAAAAATACATGGATATTAGCAGTGTGACACATTAGTCTAGTGGATTGGCAATTGCCTGGTAACAGTAAGGTATCGGGTTCGACACCCAGCTAGTGCTTTTTTTAAATTTTTGAAAAAGAAAAACGTCTTTTGCTACATCTACATCAATAAGTATTAATATGACAAAAAATACATGGATATTAGCAGTGTGACACATTAGTCTAGTGGATTGGCAACGCCTGGTAACTGTAAGGTATCGGGTTCGACACACAGCTAGTGCTTTTTTTAAATTTTTGAAAAAGAAAAACGTCTTTTGCTACATCTACATCAATAAGTATTAATATGACAAAAAATACATGGATATTAGCAGTGTGACACATTAGTCTAGTGGATAGGCAATCGCCTGGTAACTGGAGGGTATCGAGTTCGACACCCAGCTAGTGCTTTTTTTTTTTTTAACACTTCATTGATCTAATAAAGTCTGAGAATCTCAATCCACATATATACAAATAATTCATATATTTTGCCGGGAAAGCCAGATATTAAGAACTATTAATTTGTTTTTAATTTTGGAGTTTTATAATAATCATTATTGTTGTTGTTGTTGATGTAAAAACGAAAGAAAATAGGGAATTATTGCGGGGGGAGCAATGTAGAAAAAACTACAGGGGAGCCTTGGGCGTGATCATTCCTCAAAAAGGACCTTGGGGGGGGACCTGGGGGGGGACCTGGGGGGGGGGGGGTAGCTGGCAATCGTCAGCTAGCTGGCAATCGTCAGCGTGGCCTAGCGGCCGGTAGCGGTAGCCACAGAGCCATGTCCATTTTTCAAGATTCAAGAGCCTCTTATTGCCAGGTTAACAACGTTTTTTTACATTTTCAATCCTAATTTCCTCGTCTAAATCACTCTCTACTGTCCCATACTATCCTTTTCCAGCCTGTAAACAACTCATTTGCAGCATGAAAACAATGAACGGGGTTTTATTTCTCCTATAAATTTAATAAAAGCGCCCTAATCTTGCACGAGGTGATACAAAGGGCCTTTTACATTTGAAAGCATTCACCCCCACCTCGTCTGTATACCCGAGCAGAATTAAATAGTGCTCAACAATAAAAACCCACAGTCTTGGGTCAAGAGATCCATTATTTGTTTGTTAATTTAGTTATTTGTTTTAATTGACAGTGTACTATTATATATCAGGTATATAGATACTCTGTTCTAAATACAATCAATTAGACTGCCGAGTAATGAATTATCTTCTGCTTCTTGTCCTAAACTCATATCTAATTACTGGTTTTTAAAACGGTATCATTTGAATTTCCATTTCCCAGCAATTTTTTGAACTGTCCCGAAATTGTTTTCCTTTCTTGAAATCAGACTAGAGCCCCAGCCTATTCTTTTCTTATGCATGGGATATTGAAAGTCCTTGTCCTCGCAGACAAGGATAAATAGCTTATTCAGTAGGCTACCTTTAGGGACAATACTTTAAAATACTGCTGTCATTGTTGCAATGTCAGGAATGCTATTATTACCTCTTTGGTAATCCACGCATTTGCCAAAAGTATTCGCTCAATGAAGGGAGCTCTGGTCGGATTTTTTTTCTTCAGTTCATTAATTGATGCCATGTCTGAAAGAGCTGAGTAGTTTGTTACGTAACTATTCAAAAAATGCAGGTGCAAGCTATTGAAAAGCCAAGCTTCCTTATTCATTGGTTCCCTTTTATAGAATTCGTAGCGTATACGAAATTGAATAGACCCGTGTTCTATTCATTATGCTATGTCAGGGCAGTGACCTATTGTCATATCACTTTAAGTTAAAGTCAGTAGTTTGCAGAATAAATGAAAATAACATAAAACCTTACTAATATGTCAGTAATATCAGTAACTGAAAGAAAAAATTAGGGGCAATCTTGACAACATCGGACTACAAAAATAATAATAAATATGCCTCCCGACAGCGTGAAATCTGTAAATCGGCATATTTTGTATTAAAAGACATTAACATGCAGAAAGTGTTAACAACAACAAGCGAACCAGAGAATAGCACTGAGGCAAAGTGGTCTTGTGGATAAGACTGATCGCTTCCCAATGCAATGTACTCGGTTCGACTCCCAGCTTCGATCTCCTTTATTTTTTTTATTATTATTTTTCTTCACCCCATGATATTGACTTTTCCATCTCTTTTTTTAAAGGGGACACCCCCCCCCCCCCACCTCCTAAACAAAGGAGTAAATAACATGTGATACTTTTTCTTTTTTTTAAACAAGCGACTTTTTGAATTACTAAGTCGTTAGAATACATCTTTTGCTACATCTACAACAATAAGTATCAATATGAACAAAATACATAGAGATTGGCAGTGTGACACATTTAGTCTAGTGGATAGGCAATTGCCTGGTAACTGTAAGGTATCGGGTTCGACACCCAGCTAGTGCTTTTTTTTTTTAACCTTTGAAGAAGAAAAAAAGTCTTTTGCTACATCTAGATCAATAAGTATTAATATGACAAAAAATACATGGATATTAGCAGTGTGACACATTAGTCTAGTGGATTGGCAATTGCCTGGTAACAGTAAGGTATCGGGTTCGACACCCAGCTAGTGCTTTTTTTAAATTTTTGAAAAAGAAAAACGTCTTTTGCTACATCTACATCAATAAGTATTAATATGACAAAAAATACATGGATATTAGCAGTGTGACACATTAGTCTAGTGGATTGGCAACGCCTGGTAACTGTAAGGTATCGGGTTCGACACACAGCTAGTGCTTTTTTTAAATTTTTGAAAAAGAAAAACGTCTTTTGCTACATCTACATCAATAAGTATTAATATGACAAAAAATACATGGATATTAGCAGTGTGACACATTAGTCTAGTGGATAGGCAATCGCCTGGTAACTGGAGGGTATCGAGTTCGACACCCAGCTAGTGCTTTTTTTTTTTTTAACACTTCATTGATCTAATAAAGTCTGAGAATCTCAATCCACATATATACAAATAATTCATATATTTTGCCGGGAAAGCCAGATATTAAGAACTATTAATTTGTTTTTAATTTTGGAGTTTTATAATAATCATTATTGTTGTTGTTGTTGATGTAAAAACGAAAGAAAATAGGGAATTATTGCGGGGGGAGCAATGTAGAAAAAACTACAGGGGAGCCTTGGGCGTGATCATTCCTCAAAAAGGACCTTGGGGGGGGGGACCTGGGGGGGGGACCTGGGGGGGGGGGTAGCTGGCAATCGTCAGCTAGCTGGCAATCGTCAGCTAGCTGGCAATCGTCAGCTAGCTGGCAATCGTCAGCTAGCTGGCAATCGTCAGCTAGCTGGCAATCGTCAGCGTGGCCTAGCGGCCGGTAGCGGTAGCCACAGAGCCATGTCCATTTTTCAAGATTCAAGAGCCTCTTATTGCCAGGTTAACAACGTTTTTTTACATTTTCAATCCTAATTTCCTCGTCTAAATCACTCTCTACTGTCCCATACTATCCTTTTCCAGCCTGTAAACAACTCATTTGCAGCATGAAAACAATGAACGGGGTTTTATTTCTCCTATAAATTTAATAAAAGCGCCCTAATCTTGCACGAGGTGATACAAAGGGCCTTTTACATTTGAAAGCATTCACCCCCACCTCGTCTGTATACCCGAGCAGAATTAAATAGTGCTCAACAATAAAAACCCACAGTCTTGGGTCAAGAGATCCATTATTTGTTTGTTAATTTAGTTATTTGTTTTAATTGACAGTGTACTATTATATATCAGGTATATAGATACTCTGTTCTAAATACAATCAATTAGACTGCCGAGTAATGAATTATCTTCTGCTTCTTGTCCTAAACTCATATCTAATTACTGGTTTTTAAAACGGTATCATTTGAATTTCCATTTCCCAGCAATTTTTTGAACTGTCCCGAAATTGTTTTCCTTTCTTGAAATCAGACTAGAGCCCCAGCCTATTCTTTTCTTATGCATGGGGATATTGAAAGTCCTTGTCCTCGCAGACAAGGATAAATAGCTTATTCAGTAGGCTACCTTTAGGGACAATACTTTAAAATACTGCTGTCATTGTTGCAATGTCAGGAATGCTATTATTACCTCTTTGGTAATCCACGCATTTGCCAAAAGTATTCGCTCAATGAAGGGAGCTCTGGTCGGATTTTTTTTCTTCAGTTCATTAATTGATGCCATGTCTGAAAGAGCTGAGTAGTTTGTTACGTAACTATTCAAAAAATGCAGGTGCAAGCTATTGAAAAGCCAAGCTTCCTTATTCATTGGTTCCCTTTTATAGAATTCGTAGCGTATACGAAATTGAATAGACCCGTGTTCTATTCATTATGCTATGTCAGGGCAGTGACCTATTGTCATATCACTTTAAGTTAAAGTCAGTAGTTTGCAGAATAAATGAAAATAACATAAAACCTTACTAATATGTCAGTAATATCAGTAACTGAAAGAAAAAATTAGGGGCAATCTTGACAACATCGGACTACAAAAATAATAATAAATATGCCTCCCGACAGCGTGAAATCTGTAAATCGGCATATTTTGTATTAAAAGACATTAACATGCAGAAAGTGTTAACAACAACAAGCGAACCAGAGAATAGCACTGAGGCAAAGTGGTCTTGTGGATAAGACTGATCGCTTCCCAATGCAATGTACTCGGTTCGACTCCCAGCTTCGATCTCCTTTATTTTTTTTATTATTATTTTTCTTCACCCCATGATATTGACTTTTCCATCTCTTTTTTTAAAGGGGACACCCCCCCCCCCCCACCTCCTAAACAAAGGAGTAAATAACATGTGATACTTTTTCTTTTTTTTTAACAAGCGACTTTTTGAATTACTAAGTCGTTAGAATACATCTTTTGCTACATCTACAACAATAAGTATCAATATGAACAAAATACATAGAGATTGGCAGTGTGACACATTTAGTCTAGTGGATAGGCAATTGCCTGGTAACTGTAAGGTATCGGGTTCGACACCCAGCTAGTGCTTTTTTTTTTTAACCTTTGAAGAAGAAAAAAAGTCTTTTGCTACATCTAGATCAATAAGTATTAATATGACAAAAAATACATGGATATTAGCAGTGTGACACATTAGTCTAGTGGATTGGCAATTGCCTGGTAACAGTAAGGTATCGGGTTCGACACCCAGCTAGTGCTTTTTTTAAATTTTTGAAAAAGAAAAACGTCTTTTGCTACATCTACATCAATAAGTATTAATATGACAAAAAATACATGGATATTAGCAGTGTGACACATTAGTCTAGTGGATTGGCAACGCCTGGTAACTGTAAGGTATCGGGTTCGACACACAGCTAGTGCTTTTTTTAAATTTTTGAAAAAGAAAAACGTCTTTTGCTACATCTACATCAATAAGTATTAATATGACAAAAAATACATGGATATTAGCAGTGTGACACATTAGTCTAGTGGATAGGCAATCGCCTGGTAACTGGAGGGTATCGAGTTCGACACCCAGCTAGTGCTTTTTTTTTTTTTAACACTTCATTGATCTAATAAAGTCTGAGAATCTCAATCCACATATATACAAATAATTCATATATTTTGCCGGGAAAGCCAGATATTAAGAACTATTAATTTGTTTTTAATTTTGGAGTTTTATAATAATCATTATTGTTGTTGTTGTTGATGTAAAAACGAAAGAAAATAGGGAATTATTGCGGGGGGAGCAATGTAGAAAAAACTACAGGGGAGCCTTGGGCGTGATCATTCCTCAAAAAGGACCTTGGGGGGGGGACCTGGGGGGGGGGGACCTGGGGGGGGGGTAGCTGGCAATCGTCAGCTAGCTGGCAATCGTCAGCTAGCTGGCAATCGTCAGCGTGGCCTAGCGGCCGGTAGCGGTAGCCACAGAGCCATGTCCATTTGTCAAGATTCAAGAGCCTCTTATTGCCAGGTTAACAACGTTTTTTTACATTTTCAATCCTAATTTCCTCGTCTAAATCACTCTCTACTGTCCCATACTATCCTTTTCCAGCCTGTAAACAACTCATTTGCAGCATGAAAACAATGAACGGGGTTTTATTTCTCCTATAAATTTAATAAAAGCGCCCTAATCTTGCACGAGGTGATACAAAGGGCCTTTTACATTTGAAAGCATTCACCCCCACCTCGTCTGTATACCCGAGCAGAATTAAATAGTGCTCAACAATAAAAACCCACAGTCTTGGGTCAAGAGATCCATTATTTGTTTGTTAATTTAGTTATTTGTTTTAATTGACAGTGTACTATTATATATCAGGTATATAGATACTCTGTTCTAAATACAATCAATTAGACTGCCGAGTAATGAATTATCTTCTGCTTCTTGTCCTAAACTCATATCTAATTACTGGTTTTTAAAACGGTATCATTTGAATTTCCATTTCCCAGCAATTTTTTGAACTGTCCCGAAATTGTTTTCCTTTCTTGAAATCAGACTAGAGCCCCAGCCTATTCTTTTCTTATGCATGGGGATATTGAAAGTCCTTGTCCTCGCAGACAAGGATAAATAGCTTATTCAGTAGGCTACCTTTAGGGACAATACTTTAAAATACTGCTGTCATTGTTGCAATGTCAGGAATGCTATTATTACCTCTTTGGTAATCCACGCATTTGCCAAAAGTATTCGCTCAATGAAGGGAGCTCTGGTCGGATTTTTTTTCTTCAGTTCATTAATTGATGCCATGTCTGAAAGAGCTGAGTAGTTTGTTACGTAACTATTCAAAAAATGCAGGTGCAAGCTATTGAAAAGCCAAGCTTCCTTATTCATTGGTTCCCTTTTATAGAATTCGTAGCGTATACGAAATTGAATAGACCCGTGTTCTATTCATTATGCTATGTCAGGGCAGTGACCTATTGTCATATCACTTTAAGTTAAAGTCAGTAGTTTGCAGAATAAATGAAAATAACATAAAACCTTACTAATATGTCAGTAATATCAGTAACTGAAAGAAAAAATTAGGGGCAATCTTGACAACATCGGACTACAAAAATAATAATAAATATGCCTCCCGACAGCGTGAAATCTGTAAATCGGCATATTTTGTATTAAAAGACATTAACATGCAGAAAGTGTTAACAACAACAAGCGAACCAGAGAATAGCACTGAGGCAAAGTGGTCTTGTGGATAAGACTGATCGCTTCACAATGCAATGTACTCGGTTCGACTCCCAGCTTCGATCTCCTTTATTTTTTTTATTATTATTTTTCTTCACCCCATGATATTGACTTTTCCATCTCTTTTTTTAAAGGGGACACCCCCCCCCCACCTCCTAAACAAAGGAGTAAATAACATGTGATACTTTTTCTTTTTTTTTAACAAGCGACTTTTTGAATTACTAAGTCGTTAGAATACATCTTTTGCTACATCTACAACAATAAGTATCAATATGAACAAAATACATAGAGATTGGCAGTGTGACACATTTAGTCTAGAGGACAGGCAATTGCCTGGTAACTGTAAGGTATCGGGTTCGACACCCAGCTAGTGCTTTTTTTTTTTAACCTTTGAAGAAAAAAAAAGTCTTTTGCTACATCTAGATCAATAAGTATTAATATGACAAAAAATACATGGATATTAGCAGTGTGACACATTAGTCTAGTGGATTGGCAATTGCCTGGTAACAGTAAGGTATCGGGTTCGACACCCAGCTAGTGCTTTTTTTAAATTTTTGAAAAAGAAAAACGTCTTTTGCTACATCTACATCAATAAGTATTAATATGACAAAAAATACATGGATATTAGCAGTGTGACACATTAGTCTAGTGGATTGGCAACGCCTGGTAACTGTAAGGTATCGGGTTCGACACACAGCTAGTGCTTTTTTTAAATTTTTGAAAAAGAAAAACGTCTTTTGCTACATCTACATCAATAAGTATTAATATGACAAAAAATACATGGATATTAGCAGTGTGACACATTAGTCTAGTGGATAGGCAATCGCCTGGTAACTGGAGGGTATCGAGTTCGACACCCAGCTAGTGCTTTTTTTTTTTTTAACACTTCATTGATCTAATAAAGTCTGAGAATCTCAATCCACATATATACAAATAATTCATATATTTTGCCGGGAAAGCCAGATATTAAGAACTATTAATTTGTTTTTAATTTTGGAGTTTTATAATAATCATTATTGTTGTTGTTGTTGATGTAAAAACGAAAGAAAATAGGGAATTATTGCGGGGGGAGCAATGTAGAAAAAACTACAGGAGAGCCTTGGGCGTGATCATTCCTCAAAAAGGACCTTGGGGGGGGACCTGGGGGGGGGACCTGGGGGGGGGGTAGCTGGCAATCGTCAGCTAGCTGGCAATCGTCAGCTAGCTGGCAATCGTCAGCCGGTAGCGGTAGCCACAGAGCCATGTCCATTTTTCAAGATTCAAGAGCCTCTTATTGCCAGGTTAACAACGTTTTTTTACATTTTCAATCCTAATTTCCTCGTCTAAATCACTCTCTACTGTCCCATACTATCCTTTTCCAGCCTGTAAACAACTCATTTGCAGCATGAAAACAATGAACGGGGTTTTATTTCTCCTATAAATTTAATAAAAGCGCCCTAATCTTGCACGAGGTGATACAAAGGGCCTTTTACATTTGAAAGCATTCACCCCCACCTCGTCTGTATACCCGAGCAGAATTAAATAGTGCTCAACAATAAAAACCCACAGTCTTGGGTCAAGAGATCCATTATTTGTTTGTTAATTTAGTTATTTGTTTTAATTGACAGTGTACTATTATATATCAGGTATATAGATACTCTGTTCTAAATACAATCAATTAGACTGCCGAGTAATGAATTATCTTCTGCTTCTTGTCCTAAACTCATATCTAATTACTGGTTTTTAAAACGGTATCATTTGAATTTCCATTTCCCAGCAATTTTTTTGAACTGTCCCGAAATTGTTTTCCTTTCTTGAAATCAGACTAGAGCCCCAGCCTATTCTTTTCTTATGCATGGGGATATTGAAAGTCCTTGTCCTCGCAGACAAGGATAAATAGCTTATTCAGTAGGCTACCTTTAGGGACAATACTTTAAAATACTGCTGTCATTGTTGCAATGTCAGGAATGCTATTATTACCTCTTTGGTAATCCACGCATTTGCCAAAAGTATTCGCTCAATGAAGGGAGCTCTGGTCGGATTTTTTTTCTTCAGTTCATTAATTGATGCCATGTCTGAAAGAGCTGAGTAGTTTGTTACGTAACTATTCAAAAAATGCAGGTGCAAGCTATTGAAAAGCCAAGCTTCCTTATTCATTGGTTCCCTTTTATAGAATTCGTAGCGTATACGAAATTGAATAGACCCGTGTTCTATTCATTATGCTATGTCAGGGCAGTGACCTATTGTCATATCACTTTAAGTTAAAGTCAGTAGTTTGCAGAATAAATGAAAATAACATAAAACCTTACTAATATGTCAGTAATATCAGTAACTGAAAGAAAAAATTAGGGGCAATCTTGACAACATCGGACTACAAAAATAATAATAAATATGCCTCCCGACAGCGTGAAATCTGTAAATCGGCATATTTTGTATTAAAAGACATTAACATGCAGAAAGTGTTAACAACAACAAGCGAACCAGAGAATAGCACTGAGGCAAAGTGGTCTTGTGGATAAGACTGATCGCTTCCCAATGCAATGTACTCGGTTCGACTCCCAGCTTCGATCTCCTTTATTTTTTTTATTATTATTTTTCTTCACCCCATGATATTGACTTTTCCATCTCTTTTTTTAAAGGGGACACCCCCCCCCCACCTCCTAAACAAAGGAGTAAATAACATGTGATACTTTTTCTTTTTTTTTAACAAGCGACTTTTTGAATTACTAAGTCGTTAGAATACATCTTTTGCTACATCTACAACAATAAGTATCAATATGAACAAAATACATAGAGATTGGCAGTGTGACACATTTAGTCTAGTGGATAGGCAATTGCCTGGTAACTGTAAGGTATCGGGTTCGACACCCAGCTAGTGTTTTTTTTTTTTAACCTTTGAAGAAGAAAAAAAGTCTTTTGCTACATCTAGATCAATAAGTATTAATATGACAAAAAATACATGGATATTAGCAGTGTGACACATTAGTCTAGTGGATTGGCAATTGCCTGGTAACAGTAAGGTATCGGGTTCGACACCCAGCTAGTGCTTTTTTTAAATTTTTGAAAAAGAAAAACGTCTTTTGCTACATCTACATCAATAAGTATTAATATGACAAAAAATACATGGATATTAGCAGTGTGACACATTAGTCTAGTGGATTGGCAACGCCTGGTAACTGTAAGGTATCGGGTTCGACACACAGCTAGTGCTTTTTTTAAATTTTTGAAAAAGAAAAACGTCTTTTGCTACATCTACATCAATAAGTATTAATATGACAAAAAATACATGGATATTAGCAGTGTGACACATTAGTCTAGTGGATAGGCAATCGCCTGGTAACTGGAGGGTATCGAGTTCGACACCCAGCTAGTGCTTTTTTTTTTTTTAACACTTCATTGATCTAATAAAGTCTGAGAATCTCAATCCACATATATACAAATAATTCATATATTTTGCCGGGAAAGCCAGATATTAAGAACTATTAATTTGTTTTTAATTTTGGAGTTTTATAATAATCATTATTGTTGTTGTTGTTGATGTAAAAACGAAAGAAAATAGGGAATTATTGCGGGGGGAGCAATGTAGAAAAAACTACAGGGGAGCCTTGGGCGTGATCATTCCTCAAAAAGGACCTTGGGGGGGGGGGGACCTGGGGGGGGGGGGGACCTGGGGGGGGGGGGTAGCTGGCAATCGTCAGCTAGCTGGCAATCGTCAGCTAGCGGTAGCCACAGAGCCATGTCCATTTTTCAAGATTCAAGAGCCTCTTATTGCCAGGTTAACAACGTTTTTTTACATTTTCAATCCTAATTTCCTCGTCTAAATCACTCTCTACTGTCCCATACTATCCTTTTCCAGCCTGTAAACAACTCATTTGCAGCATGAAAACAATGAACGGGGTTTTATTTCTCCTATAAATTTAATAAAAGCGCCCTAATCTTGCACGAGGTGATACAAAGGGCCTTTTACATTTGAAAGCATTCACCCCCACCTCGTCTGTATACCCGAGCAGAATTAAATAGTGCTCAACAATAAAAACCCACAGTCTTGGGTCAAGAGATCCATTATTTGTTTGTTAATTTAGTTATTTGTTTTAATTGACAGTGTACTATTATATATCAGGTATATAGATACTCTGTTCTAAATACAATCAATTAGACTGCCGAGTAATGAATTATCTTCTGCTTCTTGTCCTAAACTCATATCTAATTACTGGTTTTTAAAACGGTATCATTTGAATTTCCATTTCCCAGCAATTTTTTGAACTGTCCCGAAATTGTTTTCCTTTCTTGAAATCAGACTAGAGCCCCAGCCTATTCTTTTCTTATGCATGGGGATATTGAAAGTCCTTGTCCTCGCAGACAAGGATAAATAGCTTATTCAGTAGGCTACCTTTAGGGACAATACTTTAAAATACTGCTGTCATTGTTGCAATGTCAGGAATGCTATTATTACCTCTTTGGTAATCCACGCATTTGCCAAAAGTATTCGCTCAATGAAGGGAGCTCTGGTCGGATTTTTTTTCTTCAGTTCATTAATTGATGCCATGTCTGAAAGAGCTGAGTAGTTTGTTACGTAACTATTCAAAAAATGCAGGTGCAAGCTATTGAAAAGCCAAGCTTCCTTATTCATTGGTTCCCTTTTATAGAATTCGTAGCGTATACGAAATTGAATAGACCCGTGTTCTATTCATTATGCTATGTCAGGGCAGTGACCTATTGTCATATCACTTTAAGTTAAAGTCAGTAGTTTGCAGAATAAATGAAAATAACATAAAACCTTACTAATATGTCAGTAATATCAGTAACTGAAAGAAAAAATTAGGGGCAATCTTGACAACATCGGACTACAAAAATAATAATAAATATGCCTCCCGACAGCGTGAAATCTGTAAATCGGCATATTTTGTATTAAAAGACATTAACATGCAGAAAGTGTTAACAACAACAAGCGAACCAGAGAATAGCACTGAGGCAAAGTGGTCTTGTGGATAAGACTGATCGCTTCCCAATGCAATGTACTCGGTTCGACTCCCAGCTTCGATCTCCTTTATTTTTTTTATTATTATTTTTCTTCACCCCATGATATTGACTTTTCCATCTCTTTTTTTAAAGGGGACACCCCCCCCCCACCTCCTAAACAAAGGAGTAAATAACATGTGATACTTTTTCTTTTTTTTTAACAAGCGACTTTTTGAATTACTAAGTCGTTAGAATACATCTTTTGCTACATCTACAACAATAAGTATCAATATGAACAAAATACATAGAGATTGGCAGTGTGACACATTTAGTCTAGTGGATAGGCAATTGCCTGGTAACTGTAAGGTATCGGGTTCGACACCCAGCTAGTGCTTTTTTTTTTAAACCTTTGAAGAAGAAAAAAAGTCTTTTGCTACATCTAGATCAATAAGTATTAATATGACAAAAAATACATGGATATTAGCAGTGTGACACATTAGTCTAGTGGATTGGCAATTGCCTGGTAACAGTAAGGTATCGGGTTCGACACCCAGCTAGTGCTTTTTTTAAATTTTTGAAAAAGAAAAACGTCTTTTGCTACATCTACATCAATAAGTATTAATATGACAAAAAATACATGGATATTAGCAGTGTGACACATTAGTCTAGTGGATTGGCAACGCCTGGTAACTGTAAGGTATCGGGTTCGACACACAGCTAGTGCTTTTTTTAAATTTTTGAAAAAGAAAAACGTCTTTTGCTACATCTACATCAATAAGTATTAATATGACAAAAAATACATGGATATTAGCAGTGTGACACATTAGTCTAGTGGATAGGCAATCGCCTGGTAACTGGAGGGTATCGAGTTCGACACCCAGCTAGTGCTTTTTTTTTTTTTAACACTTCATTGATCTAATAAAGTCTGAGAATCTCAATCCACATATATACAAATAATTCATATATTTTGCCGGGAAAGCCAGATATTAAGAACTATTAATTTGTTTTTAATTTTGGAGTTTTATAATAATCATTATTGTTGTTGTTGTTGATGTAAAAACGAAAGAAAATAGGGAATTATTGCGGGGGGAGCAATGTAGAAAAAACTACAGGGGAGCCTTGGGCGTGATCATTCCTCAAAAAGGACCTTGGGGGGGGGGGGGACCTGGGGGGGGGGACCTGGGGGGGGGGGGTAGCTGGCAATCGTCAGCTAGCTGGCAATCGTCAGCTAGCGGTAGCCACAGAGCCATGTCCATTTTTCAAGATTCAAGAGCCTCTTATTGCCAGGTTAACAACGTTTTTTTACATTTTCAATCCTAATTTCCTCGTCTAAATCACTCTCTACTGTCCCATACTATCCTTTTCCAGCCTGTAAACAACTCATTTGCAGCATGAAAACAATGAACGGGGTTTTATTTCTCCTATAAATTTAATAAAAGCGCCCTAATCTTGCACGAGGTGATACAAAGGGCCTTTTACATTTGAAAGCATTCACCCCCACCTCGTCTGTATACCCGAGCAGAATTAAATAGTGCTCAACAATAAAAACCCACAGTCTTGGGTCAAGAGATCCATTATTTGTTTGTTAATTTAGTTATTTGTTTTAATTGACAGTGTACTATTATATATCAGGTATATAGATACTCTGTTCTAAATACAATCAATTAGACTGCCGAGTAATGAATTATCTTCTGCTTCTTGTCCTAAACTCATATCTAATTACTGGTTTTTAAAACGGTATCATTTGAATTTCCATTTCCCAGCAATTTTTTGAACTGTCCCGAAATTGTTTTCCTTTCTTGAAATCAGACTAGAGCCCCAGCCTATTCTTTTCTTATGCATGGGGATATTGAAAGTCCTTGTCCTCGCAGACAAGGATAAATAGCTTATTCAGTAGGCTACCTTTAGGGACAATACTTTAAAATACTGCTGTCATTGTTGCAATGTCAGGAATGCTATTATTACCTCTTTGGTAATCCACGCATTTGCCAAAAGTATTCGCTCAATGAAGGGAGCTCTGGTCGGATTTTTTTTCTTCAGTTCATTAATTGATGCCATGTCTGAAAGAGCTGAGTAGTTTGTTACGTAACTATTCAAAAAATGCAGGTGCAAGCTATTGAAAAGCCAAGCTTCCTTATTCATTGGTTCCCTTTTATAGAATTCGTAGCGTATACGAAATTGAATAGACCCGTGTTCTATTCATTATGCTATGTCAGGGCAGTGACCTATTGTCATATCACTTTAAGTTAAAGTCAGTAGTTTGCAGAATAAATGAAAATAACATAAAACCTTACTAATATGTCAGTAATATCAGTAACTGAAAGAAAAAATTAGGGGCAATCTTGACAACATCGGACTACAAAAATAATAATAAATATGCCTCCCGACAGCGTGAAATCTGTAAATCGGCATATTTTGTATTAAAAGACATTAACATGCAGAAAGTGTTAACAACAACAAGCGAACCAGAGAATAGCACTGAGGCAAAGTGGTCTTGTGGATAAGACTGATCGCTTCCCAATGCAATGTACTCGGTTCGACTCCCAGCTTCGATCTCCTTTATTTTTTTTATTATTATTTTTCTTCACCCCATGATATTGACTTTTCCATCTCTTTTTTTAAAGGGGACACCCCCCCCCCACCTCCTAAACAAAGGAGTAAATAACATGTGATACTTTTTCTTTTTTTTTAACAAGCGACTTTTTGAATTACTAAGTCGTTAGAATACATCTTTTGCTACATCTACAACAATAAGTATCAATATGAACAAAATACATAGAGATTGGCAGTGTGACACATTTAGTCTAGTGGATAGGCAATTGCCTGGTAACTGTAAGGTATCGGGTTCGACACCCAGCTAGTGCTTTTTTTTTTAAACCTTTGAAGAAGAAAAAAAGTCTTTTGCTACATCTAGATCAATAAGTATTAATATGACAAAAAATACATGGATATTAGCAGTGTGACACATTAGTCTAGTGGATTGGCAATTGCCTGGTAACAGTAAGGTATCGGGTTCGACACCCAGCTAGTGCTTTTTTTAAATTTTTGAAAAAGAAAAACGTCTTTTGCTACATCTACATCAATAAGTATTAATATGACAAAAAATACATGGATATTAGCAGTGTGACACATTAGTCTAGTGGATTGGCAACGCCTGGTAACTGTAAGGTATCGGGTTCGACACACAGCTAGTGCTTTTTTTAAATTTTTGAAAAAGAAAAACGTCTTTTGCTACATCTACATCAATAAGTATTAATATGACAAAAAATACATGGATATTAGCAGTGTGACACATTAGTCTAGTGGATAGGCAATCGCCTGGTAACTGGAGGGTATCGAGTTCGACACCCAGCTAGTGCTTTTTTTTTTTTTAACACTTCATTGATCTAATAAAGTCTGAGAATCTCAATCCACATATATACAAATAATTCATATATTTTGCCGGGAAAGCCAGATATTAAGAACTATTAATTTGTTTTTAATTTTGGAGTTTTATAATAATCATTATTGTTGTTGTTGTTGATGTAAAAACGAAAGAAAATAGGGAATTATTGCGGGGGGAGCAATGTAGAAAAAACTACAGGGGAGCCTTGGGCGTGATCATTCCTCAAAAAGGACCTTGGGGGGGGGGGGACCTGGGGGGGGGGACCTGGGGGGGGGGGGTAGCTGGCAATCGTCAGCTAGCTGGCAATCGTCAGCTAGCGGTAGCCACAGAGCCATGTCCATTTTTCAAGATTCAAGAGCCTCTTATTGCCAGGTTAACAACGTTTTTTTACATTTTCAATCCTAATTTCCTCGTCTAAATCACTCTCTACTGTCCCATACTATCCTTTTCCAGCCTGTAAACAACTCATTTGCAGCATGAAAACAATGAACGGGGTTTTATTTCTCCTATAAATTTAATAAAAGCGCCCTAATCTTGCACGAGGTGATACAAAGGGCCTTTTACATTTGAAAGCATTCACCCCCACCTCGTCTGTATACCCGAGCAGAATTAAATAGTGCTCAACAATAAAAACCCACAGTCTTGGGTCAAGAGATCCATTATTTGTTTGTTAATTTAGTTATTTGTTTTAATTGACAGTGTACTATTATATATCAGGTATATAGATACTCTGTTCTAAATACAATCAATTAGACTGCCGAGTAATGAATTATCTTCTGCTTCTTGTCCTAAACTCATATCTAATTACTGGTTTTTAAAACGGTATCATTTGAATTTCCATTTCCCAGCAATTTTTTGAACTGTCCCGAAATTGTTTTCCTTTCTTGAAATCAGACTAGAGCCCCAGCCTATTCTTTTCTTATGCATGGGGATATTGAAAGTCCTTGTCCTCGCAGACAAGGATAAATAGCTTATTCAGTAGGCTACCTTTAGGGACAATACTTTAAAATACTGCTGTCATTGTTGCAATGTCAGGAATGCTATTATTACCTCTTTGGTAATCCACGCATTTGCCAAAAGTATTCGCTCAATGAAGGGAGCTCTGGTCGGATTTTTTTTCTTCAGTTCATTAATTGATGCCATGTCTGAAAGAGCTGAGTAGTTTGTTACGTAACTATTCAAAAAATGCAGGTGCAAGCTATTGAAAAGCCAAGCTTCCTTATTCATTGGTTCCCTTTTATAGAATTCGTAGCGTATACGAAATTGAATAGACCCGTGTTCTATTCATTATGCTATGTCAGGGCAGTGACCTATTGTCATATCACTTTAAGTTAAAGTCAGTAGTTTGCAGAATAAATGAAAATAACATAAAACCTTACTAATATGTCAGTAATATCAGTAACTGAAAGAAAAAATTAGGGGCAATCTTGACAACATCGGACTACAAAAATAATAATAAATATGCCTCCCGACAGCGTGAAATCTGTAAATCGGCATATTTTGTATTAAAAGACATTAACATGCAGAAAGTGTGAACAACAACAAGCGAACCAGAGAATAGCACTGAGGCAAAGTGGTCTTGTGGATAAGACTGATCGCTTCCCAATGCAATGTACTCGGTTCGACTCCCAGCTTCGATCTCCTTTATTTTTTTTATTATTATTTTTCTTCACCCCATGATATTGACTTTTCCATCTCTTTTTTTAAAGGGGACACCCCCCCCCCACCTCCTAAACAAAGGAGTAAATAACATGTGATACTTTTTCTTTTTTTTTAACAAGCGACTTTTTGAATTACTAAGTCGTTAGAATACATCTTTTGCTACATCTACAACAATAAGTATCAATATGAACAAAATACATAGAGATTGGCAGTGTGACACATTTAGTCTAGTGGATAGGCAATTGCCTGGTAACTGTAAGGTATCGGGTTCGACACCCAGCTAGTGCTTTTTTTTTTTAACCTTTGAAGAAGAAAAAAAGTCTTTTGCTACATCTAGATCAATAAGTATTAATATGACAAAAAATACATGGATATTAGCAGTGTGACACATTAGTCTAGTGGATTGGCAATTGCCTGGTAACAGTAAGGTATCGGGTTCGACACCCAGCTAGTGCTTTTTTTAAATTTTTGAAAAAGAAAAACGTCTTTTGCTACATCTACATCAATAAGTATTAATATGACAAAAAATACATGGATATTAGCAGTGTGACACATTAGTCTAGTGGATTGGCAACGCCTGGTAACTGTAAGGTATCGGGTTCGACACACAGCTAGTGCTTTTTTTAAATTTTTGAAAAAGAAAAACGTCTTTTGCTACATCTACATCAATAAGTATTAATATGACAAAAAATACATGGATATTAGCAGTGTGACACATTAGTCTAGTGGATAGGCAATCGCCTGGTAACTGGAGGGTATCGAGTTCGACACCCAGCTAGTGCTTTTTTTTTTTTTAACACTTCATTGATCTAATAAAGTCTGAGAATCTCAATCCACATATATACAAATAATTCATATATTTTGCCGGGAAAGCCAGATATTAAGAACTATTAATTTGTTTTTAATTTTGGAGTTTTATAATAATCATTATTGTTGTTGTTGTTGATGTAAAAACGAAAGAAAATAGGGAATTATTGCGGGGGGAGCAATGTAGAAAAAACTACAGGGGAGCCTTGGGCGTGATCATTCCTCAAAAAGGACCTTGGGGGGGGGGGGGACCTGGGGGGGGGGACCTGGGGGGGGGGGGGTAGCTGGCAATCGTCAGCTAGCTGGCAATCGTCAGCTAGCTGGCAATCGTCAGCTAGCTGGCAATCGTCAGCTAGCTGGCAATCGTCAGCTAGCTGGCAATCGTCAGCGTGGCCTAGCGGCCGGTAGCGGTAGCCACAGAGCCATGTCCATTTTTCAAGATTCAAGAGCCTCTTATTGCCAGGTTAATGTAGGGTTGCGGTTCTAACAATAATTCCTAACACTCTTAACACAGAGGCAGCCCAGCAGACATGTTCTAGGATTGATAACTACTGGCCAACTGACCAGGTTTTAATGTGTAAAAGCATTACAGCATTCTATGTAGCATTCCACATACATTCCATGCAAAGTAGAAGAAACCAATAAATATTCATATAGTCCCTTACAAGTATAAATCAGCATCACAAAGTATTCTTGAATATTCAAACATAAACAAAGGGTATATATTGAATATTCATAGTATATGTAAATTATACTATAAGCTTGACTGCATCAGGTGAACATTGAAACCAATGAGAGAGAGAGAGATAGACAGATGAAAGGATGGTGGATGAAAAGGGTGAATGTGAATGAGGAATGACCTATTAATATGAAAGGGATGAATCATGGATATGAGGGGGAGTTTCAGAAGTTCAAAATAAATCCCTACAAACTAGTCTTCCTCTTACAAAAAAAATGTCCTCATTTTATAAGGCATTCTCTTTTCTTTGATTACCTAAATATATAACACATTAAACATCCATCGAAATGATACTTCTATCCTTTCCTCTTGTAAACAGAGAATCCCTATCAATATATAATATCCTTTTTTATCCTTTTAAAGAAAAGAAAATCCTCCCCACCCGTAAGCATATAAATGTATAATTTTACAAAACGAATGAATTTCACCCGTATACATATAAATGAATTATGACCAACGACTCAAATGTACAGAATATTGGCCTAACATACATGTATAAGCTAAAGAAAAAAAAAAAATCTGTAAAAAACACATGATTTTATACACTGTATATATCTGAGCTTTCTCGCTTCTAATCTGTTTCACCTTTATCTCGGGGAAACACTTCCAGATTTCAATGGTAAAATCAAACAACTCAACTATAAATACGGTGTATTTGCCTTTCCAAAAATAAACACAATCGATTACACAAAGTTGTAGCAATCCTAACAAAATACTTTTTTTTTTAAATGCTGTCTCCTTTGCTTCTAAAGTCAAACAAAGTTTCAAATTTGTTATACCTTCATGCACTATCTTGAGCAAACAATAAGGGAATCTAATCATTAGAGGTGAATACCTTTGAAAAAAATAAAAAATTCTTGTACCTTCGAAAAATGAAAAATCCTATCACTTGAAAATAGACATGAGTATATTTAATTACATAATATCCATAACACATGATTATCACACTATCGTAATATCTAAACATATTGTATCACATGCAGTCATTTTAAGTTTTCTACAACATCCTTGCTTTGATGAGCAAAATGACTCCTGAAAAGAATAAAACATTTCCAACTGAGATTGAGCCAGCGCCTGCTTTGTCACTTGTAGCTAGCAAAGATTAAATCCACAAAAAAAAATCATTATCAGTTCAAACATCTCGTACCCTTCAATTACATTGTACCTCTGAATATTACATAATGCATGAGAAGTGGTCACATTCAAATGTAATATTTTTCTTTTCTTTTTGTCAAAAATATTTGGATCGACCAAACAAAATACAAACATATCCTCACACGAAGACTATAAACAATCACATTTTTTTCCTTTTCCCGTCTTTTTTTTTGTAACCAACTACCAAAATAATGATATTTCTCTCTCGACAATTAACAACCTTCCATTTACTTTGTCAAGACTTATGCAAAATTAAGAAAATCCATATTTTTTCTTGGGTTTGTCTTAACTTCAAGAATTTCTAATGCTATGAATACAAATTTAAAAAAAAAAATTCCAATTTGGCATTTCCATCACCAGAAATCAATTGAAGAAATTTGTAAAAACGTATCCTGCAAAAGATGCAATATATGAACATGAACACATATACCGATCTATTTTGGATCTTTCTCCAAATTGTTAACAATCAATGGTCCATATGATGTACAGTGTATCGATCATTAATTACACACACACAAATTTAACTCCCATGTAGCAGTTCTGTAATTAAACAAAAATTCGCGAGAAATGCTGAAGGAATTACAGTCCATTTCAATTCTTATCTGACTAACGCCCGAAATTCTCAGTCCATAATTCTGATGTTCTGACCCGTACAGAACTCATGAAATTCACAGTCCATTCAATATCAAAACCGCTCAAAATTGTTGCTGAGTCCATAGAGTCGGAACAGTCCAGTTTAGCATTTAAAGCTCAAATGAGTTTGAATGTCTCTGTCATTCATGACCACTAAATATTGTAATTTTCCATAACCGAAAGTTGACAGTTGAAACGTTCTTTCCTTCTGACGGAAATGTCGACTTCAGACCAATGAAATGTCCAATACTACGCAATATCGAAAAATAGTCACATTTGGTAATCGCTATACTTCTGCGGTTTGTGGACGCGTCTACCAGAGCGAGTTTGAGTTAACTGCGTTGTGGTGTCCTCTTGCGTAGTGGTGTCTTCTTGCGTCGTGGTATCCTCTCGCATAGTGCGGGGTGTACGTTGGTTTGCTGATGCACCAGCTGATGGTTGAGTGGTGTGTTGCTGGTCGTTGACCTCGGGGTTGACATCGGGGTTGACATCGGGGTTGACATCAGGGTTTTCTCTAGAGGGCCCTGGTCTATAGAAATGGTCTGGGGAGTTGACCTGTCGCTCTCGAGTCTGTCGCTGCATGGATTGAGTTGATGACTGACCATTAGACGCCTCTGACCAAGATGGCTGGTCAGAATTGCCTAACTCAGAGTGGATTGGTTGTTGACCTGCTGGAACCTGGAGGTCTTCTGGCGGCCGGAACTGATTAGCTTGTGTTGGAGTGTTAGTTGACCATGGCATCTCTATTGAAGAGTGAGATGCCAAATGAGATGGAGGAGTTATATCAGGCCTTGCCTGATTACTTGAAGGAGGACTTGAGGAAGGAGGGATAACTTCAGGTCTTTTCTGACTACCTGAAGGAGGACGTGAAGTTGAAGGTCCTTTCCCTTGTAGAAAAGCTCTAGATCTGAAGAGTTTGAGTCTGTTGTGATGAACTAGTTTCTTTGCACTTTCATTATGAATGTCGGCTATCAGATAGTTAAGGTTATCTGATGAGGATGAGACGATGATGAAAGGTCCCTTCCAGTTGGGCTCCAGTTTGCGTCTAGCATTGACGGGATTGTGTAACCAAACTAGATCTCCTGGTGCATACTTGATGATCCTAGTTGACGCATCATAGTCCCTTTTCTGCCTGAGTTGAGCTTGTTCTGCCTTCTGTCTGGTATGTTGGAAAGCCTGTCTTAGCCGGGAACACACATCAGTGACATACTCTTGAGGAGAATCATATGACTGAGTCATGATAGGACAAGTGACACTAGCTGGGGTCCTTGCTTCACGACCATGCATGATGAAATAGGGTGTCATGCCAGCGCTTGTATGGACACTGGTGTTGTAGGCTAGCTGCAATTGATGTATGTGCTTGTCCCAGTCACCTCCTTGATCTGCTATGTACTTAGCAAGTTGTTCTTTGATAACTCTGTTCGCTCTTTCAACGATGCCAGCTCCCTGTGGGTGGTAAGGGGATGATCGAGATTTGCGAATGCCGAGCCTCTTGCAGAGATCCTGGACTAGTCTGGATTCAAACTGTCTTCCTTGGTCTGTATGTAGTGACTCAGGAACTCCATGCTCCTTGATGTATTCTTCGAATAAGTGTCCAGCCACAGTCTGGGCGGTCTGGTCTCGCATAGGGTAAATATTGGTGTATTTACTAAAGTGATCAACAACAACCAAAATATAGTGGTACCCGCTTCTTGAAGTAGGCAGCTCGGCTATATCAGCGAAAACCATTTGAAGAGGGTGATTAGTCTTTATGCTCTGGAGTGGAGCTTGGTGCTTAGGACTTGGAGATCTAATCGACTCGCAGGCAGGACAAGTTCTGCAGTAGTCGGTTATATCCTTGTGCATGAATGGCCAAAAGCACATAGATTCCGCCCTGTGTAGTGTGCGTTGAACTCCGAAGTGTCCAGAGGATGGATTACCATGTATCTCTTGCAGGACTTGAGGGATAAGAGATTCTGGCACAACTACCTGAAGAGAGGACGAACCCGAGTTGTCTTGTCGTCGTCGGTATAAGAGATCATTCTCAAGTACAAAACGAGGGAGTTGCCATAGGAGACGTCGTAGCCGAGGTGATTGTCGTCTAACTTCCCTCACTGTTGGATGACGTACTTCCTTGATGTACTTGATTAAACTCTGAATGTCTTTGTCGTGTTGCTGATGATATTGCAAATCAGCATGATGGTTAGCGAGGATAAAGTTCTCGGGAGCTTTATCAGCCATAGAGTTGGATGACTTTGGAATGGTTGATTCTTGGTCTGGTTGAGTTGTAGAGGAGCGTGTGTTCACCATACCAACAGGGTGTGTTACATCTTCTGGCATACGTGACATTGCATCAGCGTTTTGATGTGCAGTGCCCTTCTTGTGAGTTATAGTGAAAGAATATGCATTCAACTCAACAATCCATCGTGCTCTCCGTCCTGTCGCATCGTCTTGGATAGGTACACTATTGTAGCCCAACAGAGGGCGATGATCAGTGAGAATGTTAAATTCTTGGCCCCTAAGATAATGTCTGAAATGGCGGATTGACGAGATAACTGCCCACAGTTCCCTATCGTAGGTAGACCATCTACGCTGGGACTCAGTAAGCTTCCGACTGTAGAAAGCAACCACTCGGTCATTACCATCTTGCAACTGAGAGAGTACGGCTCCAATAGCATCTTGTGAAGCATCAGTGGCTAAGCTAAACTTGTTGTTGAAGTCTGGGTACGCAAGGATTGGTGGGCTTGTGAGAGACGACTTCAGCTGGTTGAAGGCTTCCTCACAATCATCAGTCCAGATGAATTTCTTGCCTTTATGAGTCAAGTCAGTGAGTGGAGATGCTACTTGAGCAAAACTTGGCATAAACCGACGATAGTAGGAGGCAAGTCCTAGAAATGCTCTAACTTGGGTTGGAGTCTTAGGTTGAGGCCAGGATGAGACTTTCTTGGTGTTGACTGGATCGGGGCGAACTCCAGTAGTACTGATCACATGTCCCAGATAGGTTACTTCCTTTTGAAAGAATTGGCATTTCGAAGGTTTCAGCTTGAGATTGGCTTCTCGGAATCGTTGTAAGACTTCCCTGAGATTGTGTAGGTGATCTTGAAATGTCTTGCCGAGTATAATGCAATCATCTAAGTAGATGAGACATGTTGACCAATGGAGACCATGGAGGACGGCTTCCATTACTCGCTGGAACGTCATTGGCGCGTTGACTAAACCAAATGGCATTACCTTAAACTGATAGAGGCCAGTTCCAGTTGTAAATGCGGTCTTCTCCTTGTCTTTCGGATCCAAAGGGATCTGCCAATAGCCTGAAGATAGGTCAATTACACTGAAGTAGGACGAGGAGGACAAAGCATCGATAGAATCGTCCTGTCGTGGAATCGGATGCGAATCCCGTACCGTAACAGCATTCAAAGCTCTGTAGTCAACACAAAACCTGTAAGTCTTGTCCTTCTTTCGCACCATAACGATGGGGCTTGCCCATGGACTAAAACTTTCCTCGATGATGTCTCGACGAAGTAGCTCATCAACCTGGTTCTGGATCTCGACTCTCATAGTCGGTGAAGTCCTGTATGCCCTTTTACGAGTTGGTGTCTCTGTTGATGTAGTGATGTCATGGTAGGCGAGTTTAGTCTGTCCAATATCCTCGGATGTGCTGCTGAAAACATCAGAGTATGAATCGAGTAGACTTTCAGCACACTCATACTCGGTCTTGGACAGACTAGAAGTAGGAAGCATCAACGAAGCTTGAAAAGACGAACTTTTCTGTGTGCCAGCTACAATACTGTCGATGATTTCATATTCTTCTTCACTGTCTCCAGTAGTAGAATAGAATTGCCCAAGGGTGGTGTCTGCAGATAATTGTACTGTCTCAGATGAAGGGTTGATCAGCCTGAGTAAGATGATACCATCTTGCGGTCGAGATAGAGACCTTGCACCTGCTACATGGAGATGTTCATGGATGGAAGGCTCAAAGATTCCATCGTAGTCTTGTGGAATCACATCAGGCTGAGGGGGAATAAGTCGACCTTGGACATGTACCTCACTCATTCCAGGAAGAGTTGCCTTTCCTATCAGCGAAACATTGCACTTGAGTGGTACTTGATATTGACGACGGTCGACCAGTGGAATACTCATACCAGGCATAGTGAATGTCGTAGTAGATAGAGTGGCATCATGCTTGAACATGAAATCCCAACCAAGGACGAAAGGATGAGTTATGTTCCTTGCAACATTGAACATATGTCTGGTTGTTTTGTTACCAAGATGAATGGTGGGAGAGGTTGTGCCAATGATATCAATGCCTTCTCTGGTTATCGTTGAAGCCAGAGTTGTCGACTTCTGTAGTATACTTCGCTGGCCTTCTGGGATGGAGTAGTAGAAATCTGCACTCATCAGTGATATAAATGAACCACTGTCAATAAAAGCCAAAATATATGAGTTGTCAACGATTGCTGGAATATATGGTGGCGGAGGTGAAGGAGACGAATGATCATTAATGGCCGAAGTAGATGAAGGACGAGATTTGTCTTCAGTTTGAGTCTGTTTGGTCAAGAGTGGTGAAGTTGATGAGTGACTCTCCTCACCAACTACCAGTAGTTTCCCTGGTCATCGAAACGAACCTGTCTGTGTTGTTTGTGTTCACTGTCCAACTGATGATAGGGGGTATCTCTTGCACCAGATGGGTGGCGGTCGTCAGAACGTGAAGACTGCCAGTTAGCTTGGTTTAAGTATTTTGACTGTTGTGGGCTAGCAGATCTACCATCATCGTATGCATTACGCCTGGGTGGGGTTGACCCGCGAAGTGTGCGATGATGCGTAGGGCTCTGTGTGCGGTGGTGACGTAGGGGGCTGGGCGACCTGAAGCGTCGTTGATGTGGTTGGTATGGGCTAGGCGATCGAGATGGTTGGCGCCAATGATCATTAGAATATCGGCGACTCGACCGAGACGGGTGGTCATAAGGACTGGGCGACCTCGACGGTTGGAGACGACGATCAGAATATTGAGGTCCTGGTGTAGTGTGGCTTCTCTCCAACTTGAGCTCCAGCTCATCCAACCGTTTCAAGACCTTCTCAAGCGTCGCCGAGGTGGCATCCCTCTTCGGAGAAGTTGACGCGACAGTAAAATCTGTTGCCACTGATGGTTGCCCCAACTTGTTCGCCCTTTCAACTCGCACTGCAACATCCAGTGCCTCGCTAAACGACGTTGCACCCATCTCGTGTATTCTTATCTGCAGGGGTTTGTCAATACCGGCGAGAAATCTGCGAAATTTCTCTCCATCTTTTCCTGCAGTGTCATAATTAGGGAAGGCTTCTTCCACTAAAGTCGTAATTGCTGCCGCAAAAACTTCTAAAACCTCATTCTGTTGCCGCTTCCGAGCATCGATACATGACTTGAACGTGGTCAAATAATTAGTATTCCCAAAACCAGCAGAAAGTTTCTTTCTAACCACACTGTACTCTTGTTGTTCTGTGCTCGGAATACTCTCCCAAACTGTGAATGCCGCACCCGCTAGTCTGGATGGGAGGATGAGATGCAGTTTTCTTTCTGTCTGGGGAAGAACTTCAACCGCTACTTCCAGCCTTCGTACCCACTGCCCAAAATTCCTACCGTCTTCTCCAGTGAAGACCTCAGGGAGGTCTAGACGAAATGTACTCATGATATCTAAAATCAGTAATACTTCAAAGTCAGTCTTGAATTGCAAGCATTAGTAAACCTGAAATTGCACGAACACATCTAACCCACTATGAAATGTGTTGAGTCCATACAGGTTTCACACTGAAAAACATGGATCCAAATACACTGATTCACTCAGATATTTCACTAACTTCAGATGATGCATGTAGAAGAATTCGCGAAAAAGGAAGAATTCTACTGAAGCAGGATGAAAAATAACAATGGCAGGAGCACAGTAGAAACAGCGCCTTTCGAAAAGGGTGAACTAAATTACCTGAAGTAGGAAGCAAATTCACGAAGCAGGGCGTAACTGTATCAATCGAAGCAGGATGAAAAGATAACCGAAACCTTGACTATCAGCCGCCGCTGGATGAAGCTGCCTGAAGCTCTGGGAAAGAAGAGGCTAGAAAAAACACCGCTGCCACCAATGTAGGGTTGCGGTTCTAACAATAATTCCTAACACTCTTAACACAGAGGCAGCCCAGCAGACATGTTCTAGGATTGATAACTACTGGCCAACTGACCAGGTTTTAATGTGTAAAAGCATTACAGCATTCTATGTAGCATTCCACATACATTCCATGCAAAGTAGAAGAAACCAATAAATATTCATATAGTCCCTTACAAGTATAAATCAGCATCACAAAGTATTCTTGAATATTCAAACATAAACAAAGGGTATATATTGAATATTCATAGTATATGTAAATTATACTATAAGCTTGACTGCATCAGGTGAACATTGAAACCAATGAGAGAGAGAGAGATAGACAGATGAAAGGATGGTGGATGAAAAGGGTGAATGTGAATGAGGAATGACCTATTAATATGAAAGGGATGAATCATGGATATGAGGGGGAGTTTCAGAAGTTCAAAATAAATCCCTACATTAACAACGTTTTTTTACATTTTCAATCCTAATTTCCTCGTCTAAATCACTCTCTACTGTCCCATACTATCCTTTTCCAGCCTGTAAACAACTCATTTGCAGCATGAAAACAATGAACGGGGTTTTATTTCTCCTATAAATTTAATAAAAGCGCCCTAATCTTGCACGAGGTGATACAAAGGGCCTTTTACATTTGAAAGCATTCACCCCCACCTCGTCTGTATACCCGAGCAGAATTAAATAGTGCTCAACAATAAAAACCCACAGTCTTGGGTCAAGAGATCCATTATTTGTTTGTTAATTTAGTTATTTGTTTTAATTGACAGTGTACTATTATATATCAGGTATATAGATACTCTGTTCTAAATACAATCAATTAGACTGCCGAGTAATGAATTATCTTCTGCTTCTTGTCCTAAACTCATATCTAATTACTGGTTTTTAAAACGGTATCATTTGAATTTCCATTTCCCAGCAATTTTTTGAACTGTCCCGAAATTGTTTTCCTTTCTTGAAATCAGACTAGAGCCCCAGCCTATTCTTTTCTTATGCATGGGATATTGAAAGTCCTTGTCCTCGCAGACAAGGATAAATAGCTTATTCAGTAGGCTACCTTTAGGGACAATACTTTAAAATACTGCTGTCATTGTTGCAATGTCAGGAATGCTATTATTACCTCTTTGGTAATCCACGCATTTGCCAAAAGTATTCGCTCAATGAAGGGAGCTCTGGTCGGATTTTTTTTCTTCAGTTCATTAATTGATGCCATGTCTGAAAGAGCTGAGTAGTTTGTTACGTAACTATTCAAAAAATGCAGGTGCAAGCTATTGAAAAGCCAAGCTTCCTTATTCATTGGTTCCCTTTTATAGAATTCGTAGCGTATACGAAATTGAATAGACCCGTGTTCTATTCATTATGCTATGTCAGGGCAGTGACCTATTGTCATATCACTTTAAGTTAAAGTCAGTAGTTTGCAGAATAAATGAAAATAACATAAAACCTTACTAATATGTCAGTAATATCAGTAACTGAAAGAAAAAATTAGGGGCAATCTTGACAACATCGGACTACAAAAATAATAATAAATATGCCTCCCGACAGCGTGAAATCTGTAAATCGGCATATTTTGTATTAAAAGACATTAACATGCAGAAAGTGTTAACAACAACAAGCGAACCAGAGAATAGCACTGAGGCAAAGTGGTCTTGTGGATAAGACTGATCGCTTCCCAATGCAATGTACTCGGTTCGACTCCCAGCTTCGATCTCCTTTATTTTTTTTATTATTATTTTTCTTCACCCCATGATATTGACTTTTCCATCTCTTTTTTTAAAGGGGACACCCCCCCCCCCACCTCCTAAACAAAGGAGTAAATAACATGTGATACTTTTTCTTTTTTTTAAACAAGCGACTTTTTGAATTACTAAGTCGTTAGAATACATCTTTTGCTACATCTACAACAATAAGTATCAATATGAACAAAATACATAGAGATTGGCAGTGTGACACATTTAGTCTAGTGGATAGGCAATTGCCTGGTAACTGTAAGGTATCGGGTTCGACACCCAGCTAGTGCTTTTTTTTTTTAACCTTTGAAGAAGAAAAAAAGTCTTTTGCTACATCTAGATCAATAAGTATTAATATGACAAAAAATACATGGATATTAGCAGTGTGACACATTAGTCTAGTGGATTGGCAATTGCCTGGTAACAGTAAGGTATCGGGTTCGACACCCAGCTAGTGCTTTTTTTAAATTTTTGAAAAAGAAAAACGTCTTTTGCTACATCTACATCAATAAGTATTAATATGACAAAAAATACATGGATATTAGCAGTGTGACACATTAGTCTAGTGGATTGGCAACGCCTGGTAACTGTAAGGTATCGGGTTCGACACACAGCTAGTGCTTTTTTTAAATTTTTGAAAAAGAAAAACGTCTTTTGCTACATCTACATCAATAAGTATTAATATGACAAAAAATACATGGATATTAGCAGTGTGACACATTAGTCTAGTGGATAGGCAATCGCCTGGTAACTGGAGGGTATCGAGTTCGACACCCAGCTAGTGCTTTTTTTTTTTTTAACACTTCATTGATCTAATAAAGTCTGAGAATCTCAATCCACATATATACAAATAATTCATATATTTTGCCGGGAAAGCCAGATATTAAGAACTATTAATTTGTTTTTAATTTTGGAGTTTTATAATAATCATTATTGTTGTTGTTGTTGATGTAAAAACGAAAGAAAATAGGGAATTATTGCGGGGGGAGCAATGTAGAAAAAACTACAGGGGAGCCTTGGGCGTGATCATTCCTCAAAAAGGACCTTGGGGGGGGGACCTGGGGGGGGGACCTGGGGGGGGGGTAGCTGGCAATCGTCAGCTAGCTGGCAATCGTCAGCTAGCTGGCAATCGTCAGCTAGCTGGCAATCGTCAGCTAGCTGGCAATCGTCAGCTAGCTGGCAATCGTCAGCGTGGCCTAGCGGCCGGTAGCGGTAGCCACAGAGCCATGTCCATTTTTCAAGATTCAAGAGCCTCTTATTGCCAGGTTAACAACGTTTTTTTACATTTTCAATCCTAATTTCCTCGTCTAAATCACTCTCTACTGTCCCATACTATCCTTTTCCAGCCTGTAAACAACTCATTTGCAGCATGAAAACAATGAACGGGGTTTTATTTCTCCTATAAATTTAATAAAAGCGCCCTAATCTTGCACGAGGTGATACAAAGGGCCTTTTACATTTGAAAGCATTCACCCCCACCTCGTCTGTATACCCGAGCAGAATTAAATAGTGCTCAACAATAAAAACCCACAGTCTTGGGTCAAGAGATCCATTATTTGTTTGTTAATTTAGTTATTTGTTTTAATTGACAGTGTACTATTATATATCAGGTATATAGATACTCTGTTCTAAATACAATCAATTAGACTGCCGAGTAATGAATTATCTTCTGCTTCTTGTCCTAAACTCATATCTAATTACTGGTTTTTAAAACGGTATCATTTGAATTTCCATTTCCCAGCAATTTTTTGAACTGTCCCGAAATTGTTTTCCTTTCTTGAAATCAGACTAGAGCCCCAGCCTATTCTTTTCTTATGCATGGGGATATTGAAAGTCCTTGTCCTCGCAGACAAGGATAAATAGCTTATTCAGTAGGCTACCTTTAGGGACAATACTTTAAAATACTGCTGTCATTGTTGCAATGTCAGGAATGCTATTATTACCTCTTTGGTAATCCACGCATTTGCCAAAAGTATTCGCTCAATGAAGGGAGCTCTGGTCGGATTTTTTTTCTTCAGTTCATTAATTGATGCCATGTCTGAAAGAGCTGAGTAGTTTGTTACGTAACTATTCAAAAAATGCAGGTGCAAGCTATTGAAAAGCCAAGCTTCCTTATTCATTGGTTCCCTTTTATAGAATTCGTAGCGTATACGAAATTGAATAGACCCGTGTTCTATTCATTATGCTATGTCAGGGCAGTGACCTATTGTCATATCACTTTAAGTTAAAGTCAGTAGTTTGCAGAATAAATGAAAATAACATAAAACCTTACTAATATGTCAGTAATATCAGTAACTGAAAGAAAAAATTAGGGGCAATCTTGACAACATCGGACTACAAAAATAATAATAAATATGCCTCCCGACAGCGTGAAATCTGTAAATCGGCATATTTTGTATTAAAAGACATTAACATGCAGAAAGTGTTAACAACAACAAGCGAACCAGAGAATAGCACTGAGGCAAAGTGGTCTTGTGGATAAGACTGATCGCTTCCCAATGCAATGTACTCGGTTCGACTCCCAGCTTCGATCTCCTTTATTTTTTTTATTATTATTTTTCTTCACCCCATGATATTGACTTTTCCATCTCTTTTTTTAAAGGGGACACCCCCCCCCCCACCTCCTAAACAAAGGAGTAAATAACATGTGATACTTTTTCTTTTTTTTTAACAAGCGACTTTTTGAATTACTAAGTCGTTAGAATACATCTTTTGCTACATCTACAACAATAAGTATCAATATGAACAAAATACATAGAGATTGGCAGTGTGACACATTTAGTCTAGTGGATAGGCAATTGCCTGGTAACTGTAAGGTATCGGGTTCGACACCCAGCTAGTGCTTTTTTTTTTTAACCTTTGAAGAAGAAAAAAAGTCTTTTGCTACATCTAGATCAATAAGTATTAATATGACAAAAAATACATGGATATTAGCAGTGTGACACATTAGTCTAGTGGATTGGCAATTGCCTGGTAACAGTAAGGTATCGGGTTCGACACCCAGCTAGTGCTTTTTTTAAATTTTTGAAAAAGAAAAACGTCTTTTGCTACATCTACATCAATAAGTATTAATATGACAAAAAATACATGGATATTAGCAGTGTGACACATTAGTCTAGTGGATTGGCAACGCCTGGTAACTGTAAGGTATCGGGTTCGACACACAGCTAGTGCTTTTTTTAAATTTTTGAAAAAGAAAAACGTCTTTTGCTACATCTACATCAATAAGTATTAATATGACAAAAAATACATGGATATTAGCAGTGTGACACATTAGTCTAGTGGATAGGCAATCGCCTGGTAACTGGAGGGTATCGAGTTCGACACCCAGCTAGTGCTTTTTTTTTTTTTAACACTTCATTGATCTAATAAAGTCTGAGAATCTCAATCCACATATATACAAATAATTCATATATTTTGCCGGGAAAGCCAGATATTAAGAACTATTAATTTGTTTTTAATTTTGGAGTTTTATAATAATCATTATTGTTGTTGTTGTTGATGTAAAAACGAAAGAAAATAGGGAATTATTGCGGGGGGAGCAATGTAGAAAAAACTACAGGGGAGCCTTGGGCGTGATCATTCCTCAAAAAGGACCTTGGGGGGGGGGACCTGGGGGGGGGGACCTGGGGGGGGGGGGGTAGCTGGCAATCGTCAGCTAGCTGGCAATCGTCAGCTAGCTGGCAATCGTCAGCGTGGCCTAGCGGCCGGTAGCGGTAGCCACAGAGCCATGTCCATTTTTCAAGATTCAAGAGCCTCTTATTGCCAGGTTAACAACGTTTTTTTACATTTTCAATCCTAATTTCCTCGTCTAAATCACTCTCTACTGTCCCATACTATCCTTTTCCAGCCTGTAAACAACTCATTTGCAGCATGAAAACAATGAACGGGGTTTTATTTCTCCTATAAATTTAATAAAAGCGCCCTAATCTTGCACGAGGTGATACAAAGGGCCTTTTACATTTGAAAGCATTCACCCCCACCTCGTCTGTATACCCGAGCAGAATTAAATAGTGCTCAACAATAAAAACCCACAGTCTTGGGTCAAGAGATCCATTATTTGTTTGTTAATTTAGTTATTTGTTTTAATTGACAGTGTACTATTATATATCAGGTATATAGATACTCTGTTCTAAATACAATCAATTAGACTGCCGAGTAATGAATTATCTTCTGCTTCTTGTCCTAAACTCATATCTAATTACTGGTTTTTAAAACGGTATCATTTGAATTTCCATTTCCCAGCAATTTTTTGAACTGTCCCGAAATTGTTTTCCTTTCTTGAAATCAGACTAGAGCCCCAGCCTATTCTTTTCTTATGCATGGGATATTGAAAGTCCTTGTCCTCGCAGACAAGGATAAATAGCTTATTCAGTAGGCTACCTTTAGGGACAATACTTTAAAATACTGCTGTCATTGTTGCAATGTCAGGAATGCTATTATTACCTCTTTGGTAATCCACGCATTTGCCAAAAGTATTCGCTCAATGAAGGGAGCTCTGGTCGGATTTTTTTTCTTCAGTTCATTAATTGATGCCATGTCTGAAAGAGCTGAGTAGTTTGTTACGTAACTATTCAAAAAATGCAGGTGCAAGCTATTGAAAAGCCAAGCTTCCTTATTCATTGGTTCCCTTTTATAGAATTCGTAGCGTATACGAAATTGAATAGACCCGTGTTCTATTCATTATGCTATGTCAGGGCAGTGACCTATTGTCATATCACTTTAAGTTAAAGTCAGTAGTTTGCAGAATAAATGAAAATAACATAAAACCTTACTAATATGTCAGTAATATCAGTAACTGAAAGAAAAAATTAGGGGCAATCTTGACAACATCGGACTACAAAAATAATAATAAATATGCCTCCCGACAGCGTGAAATCTGTAAATCGGCATATTTTGTATTAAAAGACATTAACATGCAGAAAGTGTTAACAACAACAAGCGAACCAGAGAATAGCACTGAGGCAAAGTGGTCTTGTGGATAAGACTGATCGCTTCCCAATGCAATGTACTCGGTTCGACTCCCAGCTTCGATCTCCTTTATTTTTTTTATTATTATTTTTCTTCACCCCATGATATTGACTTTTCCATCTCTTTTTTTAAAGGGGACACCCCCCCCCCCACCTCCTAAACAAAGGAGTAAATAACATGTGATACTTTTTCTTTTTTTTTAACAAGCGACTTTTTGAATTACTAAGTCGTTAGAATACATCTTTTGCTACATCTACAACAATAAGTATCAATATGAACAAAATACATAGAGATTGGCAGTGTGACACATTTAGTCTAGTGGATAGGCAATTGCCTGGTAACTGTAAGGTATCGGGTTCGACACCCAGCTAGTGCTTTTTTTTTTTAACCTTTGAAGAAGAAAAAAAGTCTTTTGCTACATCTAGATCAATAAGTATTAATATGACAAAAAATACATAGAGATTGGCAGTGTGACACATTTAGTCTAGTGGATAGGCAATTGCCTGGTAACTGTAAGGTATCGGGTTCGACACCCAGCTAGTGCTTTTTTTTTTAACCTTTGAAGAAGAAAAAAAGTCTTTTGCTACATCTAGATCAATAAGTATTAATATGACAAAAAATACATGGATATTAGCAGTGTGACACATTAGTCTAGTGGATTGGCAACGCCTGGTAACTGTAAGGTATCGGGTTCGACACACAGCTAGTGCTTTTTTTAAATTTTTGAAAAAGAAAAACGTCTTTTGCTACATCTACATCAATAAGTATTAATATGACAAAAAATACATGGATATTAGCAGTGTGACACATTAGTCTAGTGGATAGGCAATCGCCTGGTAACTGGAGGGTATCGAGTTCGACACCCAGCTAGTGCTTTTTTTTTTTTTAACACTTCATTGATCTAATAAAGTCTGAGAATCTCAATCCACATATATACAAATAATTCATATATTTTGCCGGGAAAGCCAGATATTAAGAACTATTAATTTGTTTTTAATTTTGGAGTTTTATAATAATCATTATTGTTGTTGTTGTTGATGTAAAAACGAAAGAAAATAGGGAATTATTGCGGGGGGAGCAATGTAGAAAAAACTACAGGGGAGCCTTGGGCGTGATCATTCCTCAAAAAGGACCTTGGGGGGGGGGACCTGGGGGGGGGGGACCTGGGGGGGGGGGACCTGGGGGGGGGGGTAGCTGGCAATCGTCAGCTAGCTGGCAATCGTCAGCTAGCTGGCAATCGTCAGCTAGCTGGCAATCGTCAGCTAGCTGGCAATCGTCAGCTAGCTGGCAATCGTCAGCGTGGCCTAGCGGCCGGTAGCGGTAGCCACAGAGCCATGTCCATTTTTCAAGATTCAAGAGCCTCTTATTGCCAGGTTAACAACGTTTTTTTACATTTTCAATCCTAATTTCCTCGTCTAAATCACTCTCTACTGTCCCATACTATCCTTTTCCAGCCTGTAAACAACTCATTTGCAGCATGAAAACAATGAACGGGGTTTTATTTCTCCTATAAATTTAATAAAAGCGCCCTAATCTTGCACGAGGTGATACAAAGGGCCTTTTACATTTGAAAGCATTCACCCCCACCTCGTCTGTATACCCGAGCAGAATTAAATAGTGCTCAACAATAAAAACCCACAGTCTTGGGTCAAGAGATCCATTATTTGTTTGTTAATTTAGTTATTTGTTTCAATTGACAGTGTACTATTATATATCAGGTATATAGATACTCTGTTCTAAATACAATCAATTAGACTGCCGAGTAATGAATTATCTTCTGCTTCTTGTCCTAAACTCATATCTAATTACTGGTTTTTAAAACGGTATCATTTGAATTTCCATTTCCCAGCAATTTTTTGAACTGTCCCGAAATTGTTTTCCTTTCTTGAAATCAGACTAGAGCCCCAGCCTATTCTTTTCTTATGCATGGGATATTGAAAGTCCTTGTCCTCGCAGACAAGGATAAATAGCTTATTCAGTAGGCTACCTTTAGGGACAATACTTTAAAATACTGCTGTCATTGTTGCAATGTCAGGAATGCTATTATTACCTCTTTGGTAATCCACGCATTTGCCAAAAGTATTCGCTCAATGAAGGGAGCTCTGGTCGGATTTTTTTTCTTCAGTTCATTAATTGATGCCATGTCTGAAAGAGCTGAGTAGTTTGTTACGTAACTATTCAAAAAATGCAGGTGCAAGCTATTGAAAAGCCAAGCTTCCTTATTCATTGGTTCCCTTTTATAGAATTCGTAGCGTATACGAAATTGAATAGACCCGTGTTCTATTCATTATGCTATGTCAGGGCAGTGACCTATTGTCATATCACTTTAAGTTAAAGTCAGTAGTTTGCAGAATAAATGAAAATAACATAAAACCTTACTAATATGTCAGTAATATCAGTAACTGAAAGAAAAAATTAGGGGCAATCTTGACAACATCGGACTACAAAAATAATAATAAATATGCCTCCCGACAGCGTGAAATCTGTAAATCGGCATATTTTGTATTAAAAGACATTAACATGCAGAAAGTGTTAACAACAACAAGCGAACCAGAGAATAGCACTGAGGCAAAGTGGTCTTGTGGATAAGACTGATCGCTTCCCAATGCAATGTACTCGGTTCGACTCCCAGCTTCGATCTCCTTTATTTTTTTTATTATTATTTTTCTTCACCCCATGATATTGACTTTTCCATCTCTTTTTTTAAAGGGGACACCCCCCCCCCCCCCACCTCCTAAACAAAGGAGTAAATAACATGTGATACTTTTTCTTTTTTTTTAACAAGCGACTTTTTGAATTACTAAGTCGTTAGAATACATCTTTTGCTACATCTACAACAATAAGTATCAATATGAACAAAATACATAGAGATTGGCAGTGTGACACATTTAGTCTAGTGGATAGGCAATTGCCTGGTAACTGTAAGGTATCGGGTTCGACACCCAGCTAGTGCTTTTTTTTTTTAACCTTTGAAGAAGAAAAAAAGTCTTTTGCTACATCTAGATCAATAAGTATTAATATGACAAAAAATACATAGAGATTGGCAGTGTGACACATTTAGTCTAGTGGATAGGCAATTGCCTGGTAACTGTAAGGTATCGGGTTCGACACCCAGCTAGTGCTTTTTTTTTTAACCTTTGAAGAAGAAAAAAAGTCTTTTGCTACATCTAGATCAATAAGTATTAATATGACAAAAAATACATGGATATTAGCAGTGTGACACATTAGTCTAGTGGATTGGCAACGCCTGGTAACTGTAAGGTATCGGGTTCGACACACAGCTAGTGCTTTTTTTAAATTTTTGAAAAAGAAAAACGTCTTTTGCTACATCTACATCAATAAGTATTAATATGACAAAAAATACATGGATATTAGCAGTGTGACACATTAGTCTAGTGGATAGGCAATCGCCTGGTAACTGGAGGGTATCGAGTTCGACACCCAGCTAGTGCTTTTTTTTTTTTTAACACTTCATTGATCTAATAAAGTCTGAGAATCTCAATCCACATATATACAAATAATTCATATATTTTGCCGGGAAAGCCAGATATTAAGAACTATTAATTTGTTTTTAATTTTGGAGTTTTATAATAATCATTATTGTTGTTGTTGTTGATGTAAAAACGAAAGAAAATAGGGAATTATTGCGGGGGGAGCAATGTAGAAAAAACTACAGGGGAGCCTTGGGCGTGATCATTCCTCAAAAAGGACCTTGGGGGGGGGGGACCTGGGGGGGGGGGGGACCTGGGGGGGGGGGACCTGGGGGGGGGGGGGTAGCTGGCAATCGTCAGCTAGCTGGCAATCGTCAGCTAGCTGGCAATCGTCAGCTAGCTGGCAATCGTCAGCTAGCTGGCAATCGTCAGCTAGCTGGCAATCGTCAGCGTGGCCTAGCGGCCGGTAGCGGTAGCCACAGAGCCATGTCCATTTTTCAAGATTCAAGAGCCTCTTATTGCCAGGTTAACAACGTTTTTTTACATTTTCAATCCTAATTTCCTCGTCTAAATCACTCTCTACTGTCCCATACTATCCTTTTCCAGCCTGTAAACAACTCATTTGCAGCATGAAAACAATGAACGGGGTTTTATTTCTCCTATAAATTTAATAAAAGCGCCCTAATCTTGCACGAGGTGATACAAAGGGCCTTTTACATTTGAAAGCATTCACCCCCACCTCGTCTGTATACCCGAGCAGAATTAAATAGTGCTCAACAATAAAAACCCACAGTCTTGGGTCAAGAGATCCATTATTTGTTTGTTAATTTAGTTATTTGTTTCAATTGACAGTGTACTATTATATATCAGGTATATAGATACTCTGTTCTAAATACAATCAATTAGACTGCCGAGTAATGAATTATCTTCTGCTTCTTGTCCTAAACTCATATCTAATTACTGGTTTTTAAAACGGTATCATTTGAATTTCCATTTCCCAGCAATTTTTTGAACTGTCCCGAAATTGTTTTCCTTTCTTGAAATCAGACTAGAGCCCCAGCCTATTCTTTTCTTATGCATGGGATATTGAAAGTCCTTGTCCTCGCAGACAAGGATAAATAGCTTATTCAGTAGGCTACCTTTAGGGACAATACTTTAAAATACTGCTGTCATTGTTGCAATGTCAGGAATGCTATTATTACCTCTTTGGTAATCCACGCATTTGCCAAAAGTATTCGCTCAATGAAGGGAGCTCTGGTCGGATTTTTTTTCTTCAGTTCATTAATTGATGCCATGTCTGAAAGAGCTGAGTAGTTTGTTACGTAACTATTCAAAAAATGCAGGTGCAAGCTATTGAAAAGCCAAGCTTCCTTATTCATTGGTTCCCTTTTATAGAATTCGTAGCGTATACGAAATTGAATAGACCCGTGTTCTATTCATTATGCTATTTCAGGGCAGTGACCTATTGTCATATCACTTTAAGTTAAAGTCAGTAGTTTGCAGAATAAATGAAAATAACATAAAACCTTACTAATATGTCAGTAATATCAGTAACTGAAAGAAAAAATTAGGGGCAATCTTGACAACATCGGACTACAAAAATAATAATAAATATGCCTCCCGACAGCGTGAAATCTGTAAATCGGCATATTTTGTATTAAAAGACATTAACATGCAGAAAGTGTTAACAACAACAAGCGAACCAGAGAATAGCACTGAGGCAAAGTGGTCTTGTGGATAAGACTGATCGCTTCCCAATGCAATGTACTCGGTTCGACTCCCAGCTTCGATCTCCTTTATTTTTTTTATTATTATTTTTCTTCACCCCATGATATTGACTTTTCCATCTCTTTTTTTAAAGGGGACACCCCCCCCCCCCACCTCCTAAACAAAGGAGTAAATAACATGTGATACTTTTTTTTTTTTTTTAACAAGCGACTTTTTGAATTACTAAGTCGTTAGAATACATCTTTTGCTACATCTACAACAATAAGTATCAATATGAACAAAATACATAGAGATTGGCAGTGTGACACATTTAGTCTAGTGGATAGGCAATTGCCTGGTAACTGTAAGGTATCGGGTTCGACACCCAGCTAGTGCTTTTTTTTTTAACCTTTGAAGAAGAAAAAAAGTCTTTTGCTACATCTAGATCAATAAGTATTAATATGACAAAAAATACATGGATATTAGCAGTGTGACACATTAGTCTAGTGGATTGGCAATTGCCTGGTAACAGTAAGGTATCGGGTTCGACACCCAGCTAGTGCTTTTTTTAAATTTTTGAAAAAGAAAAACGTCTTTTGCTACATCTACATCAATAAGTATTAATATGACAAAAAATACATGGATATTAGCAGTGTGACACATTAGTCTAGTGGATTGGCAACGCCTGGTAACTGTAAGGTATCGGGTTCGACACACAGCTAGTGCTTTTTTTAAATTTTTGAAAAAGAAAAACGTCTTTTGCTACATCTACATCAATAAGTATTAATATGACAAAAAATACATGGATATTAGCAGTGTGACACATTAGTCTAGTGGATAGGCAATCGCCTGGTAACTGGAGGGTATCGAGTTCGACACCCAGCTAGTGCTTTTTTTTTTTTTAACACTTCATTGATCTAATAAAGTCTGAGAATCTCAATCCACATATATACAAATAATTCATATATTTTGCCGGGAAAGCCAGATATTAAGAACTATTAATTTGTTTTTAATTTTGGAGTTTTATAATAATCATTATTGTTGTTGTTGTTGATGTAAAAACGAAAGAAAATAGGGAATTATTGCGGGGGGAGCAATGTAGAAAAAACTACAGGGGAGCCTTGGGCGTGATCATTCCTCAAAAAGGACCTTGGGGGGGGGGGGACCTGGGGGGGGGGGACCTGGGGGGGGGGGGGTAGCTGGCAATCGTCAGCTAGCTGGCAATCGTCAGCTAGCTGGCAATCGTCAGCTAGCTGGCAATCGTCAGCTAGCTGGCAATCGTCAGCGTGGCCTAGCGGCCGGTAGCGGTAGCCACAGAGCCATGTCCATTTTTCAAGATTCAAGAGCCTCTTATTGCCAGGTTAACAACGTTTTTTTACATTTTCAATCCTAATTTCCTCGTCTAAATCACTCTCTACTGTCCCATACTATCCTTTTCCAGCCTGTAAACAACTCATTTGCAGCATGAAAACAATGAACGGGGTTTTATTTCTCCTATAAATTTAATAAAAGCGCCCTAATCTTGCACGAGGTGATACAAAGGGCCTTTTACATTTGAAAGCATTCACCCCCACCTCGTCTGTATACCCGAGCAGAATTAAATAGTGCTCAACAATAAAAACCCACAGTCTTGGGTCAAGAGATCCATTATTTGTTTGTTAATTTAGTTATTTGTTTTAATTGACAGTGTACTATTATATATCAGGTATATAGATACTCTGTTCTAAATACAATCAATTAGACTGCCGAGTAATGAATTATCTTCTGCTTCTTGTCCTATAAACTCATATCTAATTACTGGTTTTTAAAACGGTATCATTTGAATTTCCATTTCCCAGCAATTTTTTGAACTGTCCCGAAATTGTTTTCCTTTCTTGAAATCAGACTAGAGCCCCAGCCTATTCTTTTCTTATGCATGGGATATTGAAAGTCCTTGTCCTCGCAGACAAGGATAAATAGCTTATTCAGTAGGCTACCTTTAGGGACAATACTTTAAAATACTGCTGTCATTGTTGCAATGTCAGGAATGCTATTATTACCTCTTTGGTAATCCACGCATTTGCCAAAAGTATTCGCTCAATGAAGGGAGCTCTGGTCGGATTTTTTTTCTTCAGTTCATTAATTGATGCCATGTCTGAAAGAGCTGAGTAGTTTGTTACGTAACTATTCAAAAAATGCAGGTGCAAGCTATTGAAAAGCCAAGCTTCCTTATTCATTGGTTCCCTTTTATAGAATTCGTAGCGTATACGAAATTGAATAGACCCGTGTTCTATTCATTATGCTATGTCAGGGCAGTGACCTATTGTCATATCACTTTAAGTTAAAGTCAGTAGTTTGCAGAATAAATGAAAATAACATAAAACCTTACTAATATGTCAGTAATATCAGTAACTGAAAGAAAAAATTAGGGGCAATCTTGACAACATCGGACTACAAAAATAATAATAAATATGCCTCCCGACAGCGTGAAATCTGTAAATCGGCATATTTTGTATTAAAAGACATTAACATGCAGAAAGTGTTAACAACAACAAGCGAACCAGAGAATAGCACTGAGGCAAAGTGGTCTTGTGGATAAGACTGATCGCTTCCCAATGCAATGTACTCGGTTCGACTCCCAGCTTCGATCTCCTTTATTTTTTTTATTATTATTTTTCTTCACCCCATGATATTGACTTTTCCATCTCTTTTTTTAAAGGGGACACCCCCCCCCCCCCCCACCTCCTAAACAAAGGAGTAAATAACATGTGATACTTTTTCTTTTTTTTTAACAAGCGACTTTTTGAATTACTAAGTCGTTAGAATACATCTTTTGCTACATCTACAACAATAAGTATCAATATGAACAAAATACATAGAGATTGGCAGTGTGACACATTTAGTCTAGTGGATAGGCAATTGCCTGGTAACTGTAAGGTATCGGGTTCGACACCCAGCTAGTGCTTTTTTTTTTTAACCTTTGAAGAAGAAAAAAAGTCTTTTGCTACATCTAGATCAATAAGTATTAATATGACAAAAAATACATGGATATTAGCAGTGTGACACATTAGTCTAGTGGATTGGCAATTGCCTGGTAACAGTAAGGTATCGGGTTCGACACCCAGCTAGTGCTTTTTTTAAATTTTTGAAAAAGAAAAACGTCTTTTGCTACATCTACATCAATAAGTATTAATATGACAAAAAATACATGGATATTAGCAGTGTGACACATTAGTCTAGTGGATTGGCAACGCCTGGTAACTGTAAGGTATCGGGTTCGACACACAGCTAGTGCTTTTTTTAAATTTTTGAAAAAGAAAAACGTCTTTTGCTACATCTACATCAATAAGTATTAATATGACAAAAAATACATGGATATTAGCAGTGTGACACATTAGTCTAGTGGATAGGCAATCGCCTGGTAACTGGAGGGTATCGAGTTCGACACCCAGCTAGTGCTTTTTTTTTTTTTAACACTTCATTGATCTAATAAAGTCTGAGAATCTCAATCCACATATATACAAATAATTCATATATTTTGCCGGGAAAGCCAGATATTAAGAACTATTAATTTGTTTTTAATTTTGGAGTTTTATAATAATCATTATTGTTGTTGTTGTTGATGTAAAAACGAAAGAAAATAGGGAATTATTGCGGGGGGAGCAATGTAGAAAAAACTACAGGGGAGCCTTGGGCGTGATCATTCCTCAAAAAGGACCTTGGGGGGGGGGGGGACCTGGGGGGGGGGGACCTGGGGGGGGGGTAGCTGGCAATCGTCAGCTAGCTGGCAATCGTCAGCTAGCTGGCAATCGTCAGCTAGCTGGCAATCGTCAGCTAGCTGGCAATCGTCAGCGTGGCCTAGCGGCCGGTAGCGGTAGCCACAGAGCCATGTCCATTTTTCAAGATTCAAGAGCCTCTTATTGCCAGGTTAACAACGTTTTTTTACATTTTCAATCCTAATTTCCTCGTCTAAATCACTCTCTACTGTCCCATACTATCCTTTTCCAGCCTGTAAACAACTCATTTGCAGCATGAAAACAATGAACGGGGTTTTATTTCTCCTATAAATTTAATAAAAGCGCCCTAATCTTGCACGAGGTGATACAAAGGGCCTTTTACATTTGAAAGCATTCACCCCCACCTCGTCTGTATACCCGAGCAGAATTAAATAGTGCTCAACAATAAAAACCCACAGTCTTGGGTCAAGAGATCCATTATTTGTTTGTTAATTTAGTTATTTGTTTTAATTGACAGTGTACTATTATATATCAGGTATATAGATACTCTGTTCTAAATACAATCAATTAGACTGCCGAGTAATGAATTATCTTCTGCTTCTTGTCCTAAACTCATATCTAATTACTGGTTTTTAAAACGGTATCATTTGAATTTCCATTTCCCAGCAATTTTTTGAACTGTCCCGAAATTGTTTTCCTTTCTTGAAATCAGACTAGAGCCCCAGCCTATTCTTTTCTTATGCATGGGATATTGAAAGTCCTTGTCCTCGCAGACAAGGATAAATAGCTTATTCAGTAGGCTACCTTTAGGGACAATACTTTAAAATACTGCTGTCATTGTTGCAATGTCAGGAATGCTATTATTACCTCTTTGGTAATCCACGCATTTGCCAAAAGTATTCGCTCAATGAAGGGAGCTCTGGTCGGATTTTTTTTCTTCAGTTCATTAATTGATGCCATGTCTGAAAGAGCTGAGTAGTTTGTTACGTAACTATTCAAAAAATGCAGGTGCAAGCTATTGAAAAGCCAAGCTTCCTTATTCATTGGTTCCCTTTTATAGAATTCGTAGCGTATACGAAATTGAATAGACCCGTGTTCTATTCATTATGCTATGTCAGGGCAGTGACCTATTGTCATATCACTTTAAGTTAAAGTCAGTAGTTTGCAGAATAAATGAAAATAACATAAAACCTTACTAATATGTCAGTAATATCAGTAACTGAAAGAAAAAATTAGGGGCAATCTTGACAACATCGGACTACAAAAATAATAATAAATATGCCTCCCGACAGCGTGAAATCTGTAAATCGGCATATTTTGTATTAAAAGACATTAACATGCAGAAAGTGTTAACAACAACAAGCGAACCAGAGAATAGCACTGAGGCAAAGTGGTCTTGTGGATAAGACTGATCGCTTCCCAATGCAATGTACTCGGTTCGACTCCCAGCTTCGATCTCCTTTATTTTTTTTATTATTATTTTTCTTCACCCCATGATATTGACTTTTCCATCTCTTTTTTTAAAGGGGACACCCCCCCCCCACCTCCTAAACAAAGGAGTAAATAACATGTGATACTTTTTCTTTTTTTTTAACAAGCGACTTTTTGAATTACTAAGTCGTTAGAATACATCTTTTGCTACATCTACAACAATAAGTATCAATATGAACAAAATACATAGAGATTGGCAGTGTGACACATTTAGTCTAGTGGATAGGCAATTGCCTGGTAACTGTAAGGTATCGGGTTCGACACCCAGCTAGTGCTTTTTTTTTTTAACCTTTGAAGAAGAAAAAAAGTCTTTTGCTACATCTAGATCAATAAGTATTAATATGACAAAAAATACATGGATATTAGCAGTGTGACACATTAGTCTAGTGGATTGGCAATTGCCTGGTAACAGTAAGGTATCGGGTTCGACACCCAGCTAGTGCTTTTTTTAAATTTTTGAAAAAGAAAAACGTCTTTTGCTACATCTACATCAATAAGTATTAATATGACAAAAAATACATGGATATTAGCAGTGTGACACATTAGTCTAGTGGATTGGCAACGCCTGGTAACTGTAAGGTATCGGGTTCGACACACAGCTAGTGCTTTTTTTAAATTTTTGAAAAAGAAAAACGTCTTTTGCTACATCTACATCAATAAGTATTAATATGACAAAAAATACATGGATATTAGCAGTGTGACACATTAGTCTAGTGGATAGGCAATCGCCTGGTAACTGGAGGGTATCGAGTTCGACACCCAGCTAGTGCTTTTTTTTTTTTTAACACTTCATTGATCTAATAAAGTCTGAGAATCTCAATCCACATATATACAAATAATTCATATATTTTGCCGGGAAAGCCAGATATTAAGAACTATTAATTTGTTTTTAATTTTGGAGTTTTATAATAATCATTATTGTTGTTGTTGTTGATGTAAAAACGAAAGAAAATAGGGAATTATTGCGGGGGGAGCAATGTAGAAAAAACTACAGGGGAGCCTTGGGCGTGATCATTCCTCAAAAAGGACCTTGGGGGGGGGGGACCTGGGGGGGGGACCTGGGGGGGGGGGGGTAGCTGGCAATCGTCAGCTAGCTGGCAATCGTCAGCTAGCTGGCAATCGTCAGCGTGGCCTAGCGGCCGGTAGCGGTAGCCACAGAGCCATGTCCATTTTTCAAGATTCAAGAGCCTCTTATTGCCAGGTTAACAACGTTTTTTTACATTTTCAATCCTAATTTCCTCGTCTAAATCACTCTCTACTGTCCCATACTATCCTTTTCCAGCCTGTAAACAACTCATTTGCAGCATGAAAACAATGAACGGGGTTTTATTTCTCCTATAAATTTAATAAAAGCGCCCTAATCTTGCACGAGGTGATACAAAGGGCCTTTTACATTTGAAAGCATTCACCCCCACCTCGTCTGTATACCCGAGCAGAATTAAATAGTGCTCAACAATAAAAACCCACAGTCTTGGGTCAAGAGATCCATTATTTGTTTGTTAATTTAGTTATTTGTTTTAATTGACAGTGTACTATTATATATCAGGTATATAGATACTCTGTTCTAAATACAATCAATTAGACTGCCGAGTAATGAATTATCTTCTGCTTCTTGTCCTAAACTCATATCTAATTACTGGTTTTTAAAACGGTATCATTTGAATTTCCATTTCCCAGCAATTTTTTGAACTGTCCCGAAATTGTTTTCCTTTCTTGAAATCAGACTAGAGCCCCAGCCTATTCTTTTCTTATGCATGGGATATTGAAAGTCCTTGTCCTCGCAGACAAGGATAAATAGCTTATTCAGTAGGCTACCTTTAGGGACAATACTTTAAAATACTGCTGTCATTGTTGCAATGTCAGGAATGCTATTATTACCTCTTTGGTAATCCACGCATTTGCCAAAAGTATTCGCTCAATGAAGGGAGCTCTGGTCGGATTTTTTTTCTTCAGTTCATTAATTGATGCCATGTCTGAAAGAGCTGAGTAGTTTGTTACGTAACTATTCAAAAAATGCAGGTGCAAGCTATTGAAAAGCCAAGCTTCCTTATTCATTGGTTCCCTTTTATAGAATTCGTAGCGTATACGAAATTGAATAGACCCGTGTTCTATTCATTATGCTATGTCAGGGCAGTGACCTATTGTCATATCACTTTAAGTTAAAGTCAGTAGTTTGCAGAATAAATGAAAATAACATAAAACCTTACTAATATGTCAGTAATATCAGTAACTGAAAGAAAAAATTAGGGGCAATCTTGACAACATCGGACTACAAAAATAATAATAAATATGCCTCCCGACAGCGTGAAATCTGTAAATCGGCATATTTTGTATTAAAAGACATTAACATGCAGAAAGTGTTAACAACAACAAGCGAACCAGAGAATAGCACTGAGGCAAAGTGGTCTTGTGGATAAGACTGATCGCTTCCCAATGCAATGTACTCGGTTCGACTCCCAGCTTCGATCTCCTTTATTTTTTTTATTATTATTTTTCTTCACCCCATGATATTGACTTTTCCATCTCTTTTTTTAAAGGGGACACCCCCCCCCCCCCACCTCCTAAACAAAGGAGTAAATAACATGTGATACTTTTTCTTTTTTTTTAACAAGCGACTTTTTGAATTACTAAGTCGTTAGAATACATCTTTTGCTACATCTACAACAATAAGTATCAATATGAACAAAATACATAGAGATTGGCAGTGTGACACATTTAGTCTAGTGGATAGGCAATTGCCTGGTAACTGTAAGGTATCGGGTTCGACACCCAGCTAGTGCTTTTTTTTTTTAACCTTTGAAGAAGAAAAAAAGTCTTTTGCTACATCTAGATCAATAAGTATTAATATGACAAAAAATACATGGATATTAGCAGTGTGACACATTAGTCTAGTGGATTGGCAATTGCCTGGTAACAGTAAGGTATCGGGTTCGACACCCAGCTAGTGCTTTTTTTAAATTTTTGAAAAAGAAAAACGTCTTTTGCTACATCTACATCAATAAGTATTAATATGACAAAAAATACATGGATATTAGCAGTGTGACACATTAGTCTAGTGGATTGGCAACGCCTGGTAACTGTAAGGTATCGGGTTCGACACACAGCTAGTGCTTTTTTTAAATTTTTGAAAAAGAAAAACGTCTTTTGCTACATCTACATCAATAAGTATTAATATGACAAAAAATACATGGATATTAGCAGTGTGACACATTAGTCTAGTGGATAGGCAATCGCCTGGTAACTGGAGGGTATCGAGTTCGACACCCAGCTAGTGCTTTTTTTTTTTTTAACACTTCATTGATCTAATAAAGTCTGAGAATCTCAATCCACATATATACAAATAATTCATATATTTTGCCGGGAAAGCCAGATATTAAGAACTATTAATTTGTTTTTAATTTTGGAGTTTTATAATAATCATTATTGTTGTTGTTGTTGATGTAAAAACGAAAGAAAATAGGGAATTATTGCGGGGGGAGCAATGTAGAAAAAACTACAGGGGAGCCTTGGGCGTGATCATTCCTCAAAAAGGACCTTGGGGGGGGGGGGGACCTGGGGGGGGGGGGGGGACCTGGGGGGGGGGGGTAGCTGGCAATCGTCAGCTAGCTGGCAATCGTCAGCTAGCTGGCAATCGTCAGCGTGGCCTAGCGGCCGGTAGCGGTAGCCACAGAGCCATGTCCATTTTTCAAGATTCAAGAGCCTCTTATTGCCAGGTTAACAACGTTTTTTTACATTTTCAATCCTAATTTCCTCGTCTAAATCACTCTCTACTGTCCCATACTATCCTTTTCCAGCCTGTAAACAACTCATTTGCAGCATGAAAACAATGAACGGGGTTTTATTTCTCCTATAAATTTAATAAAAGCGCCCTAATCTTGCACGAGGTGATACAAAGGGCCTTTTACATTTGAAAGCATTCACCCCCACCTCGTCTGTATACCCGAGCAGAATTAAATAGTGCTCAACAATAAAAACCCACAGTCTTGGGTCAAGAGATCCATTATTTGTTTGTTAATTTAGTTATTTGTTTTAATTGACAGTGTACTATTATATATCAGGTATATAGATACTCTGTTCTAAATACAATCAATTAGACTGCCGAGTAATGAATTATCTTCTGCTTCTTGTCCTAAACTCATATCTAATTACTGGTTTTTAAAACGGTATCATTTGAATTTCCATTTCCCAGCAATTTTTTGAACTGTCCCGAAATTGTTTTCCTTTCTTGAAATCAGACTAGAGCCCCAGCCTATTCTTTTCTTATGCATGGGATATTGAAAGTCCTTGTCCTCGCAGACAAGGATAAATAGCTTATTCAGTAGGCTACCTTTAGGGACAATACTTTAAAATACTGCTGTCATTGTTGCAATGTCAGGAATGCTATTATTACCTCTTTGGTAATCCACGCATTTGCCAAAAGTATTCGCTCAATGAAGGGAGCTCTGGTCGGATTTTTTTTCTTCAGTTCATTAATTGATGCCATGTCTGAAAGAGCTGAGTAGTTTGTTACGTAACTATTCAAAAAATGCAGGTGCAAGCTATTGAAAAGCCAAGCTTCCTTATTCATTGGTTCCCTTTTATAGAATTCGTAGCGTATACGAAATTGAATAGACCCGTGTTCTATTCATTATGCTATGTCAGGGCAGTGACCTATTGTCATATCACTTTAAGTTAAAGTCAGTAGTTTGCAGAATAAATGAAAATAACATAAAACCTTACTAATATGTCAGTAATATCAGTAACTGAAAGAAAAAATTAGGGGCAATCTTGACAACATCGGACTACAAAAATAATAATAAATATGCCTCCCGACAGCGTGAAATCTGTAAATCGGCATATTTTGTATTAAAAGACATTAACATGCAGAAAGTGTTAACAACAACAAGCGAACCAGAGAATAGCACTGAGGCAAAGTGGTCTTGTGGATAAGACTGATCGCTTCCCAATGCAATGTACTCGGTTCGACTCCCAGCTTCGATCTCCTTTATTTTTTTTATTATTATTTTTCTTCACCCCATGATATTGACTTTTCCATCTCTTTTTTTAAAGGGGACACCCCCCCCCCCCACCTCCTAAACAAAGGAGTAAATAACATGTGATACTTTTTCTTTTTTTTTAACAAGCGACTTTTTGAATTACTAAGTCGTTAGAATACATCTTTTGCTACATCTACAACAATAAGTATCAATATGAACAAAATACATAGAGATTGGCAGTGTGACACATTTAGTCTAGTGGATAGGCAATTGCCTGGTAACTGTAAGGTATCGGGTTCGACACCCAGCTAGTGCTTTTTTTTTTTAACCTTTGAAGAAGAAAAAAAGTCTTTTGCTACATCTAGATCAATAAGTATTAATATGACAAAAAATACATGGATATTAGCAGTGTGACACATTAGTCTAGTGGATTGGCAATTGCCTGGTAACAGTAAGGTATCGGGTTCGACACCCAGCTAGTGCTTTTTTTAAATTTTTGAAAAAGAAAAACGTCTTTTGCTACATCTACATCAATAAGTATTAATATGACAAAAAATACATGGATATTAGCAGTGTGACACATTAGTCTAGTGGATTGGCAACGCCTGGTAACTGTAAGGTATCGGGTTCGACACACAGCTAGTGCTTTTTTTAAATTTTTGAAAAAGAAAAACGTCTTTTGCTACATCTACATCAATAAGTATTAATATGACAAAAAATACATGGATATTAGCAGTGTGACACATTAGTCTAGTGGATAGGCAATCGCCTGGTAACTGGAGGGTATCGAGTTCGACACCCAGCTAGTGCTTTTTTTTTTTTTAACACTTCATTGATCTAATAAAGTCTGAGAATCTCAATCCACATATATACAAATAATTCATATATTTTGCCGGGAAAGCCAGATATTAAGAACTATTAATTTGTTTTTAATTTTGGAGTTTTATAATAATCATTATTGTTGTTGTTGTTGATGTAAAAACGAAAGAAAATAGGGAATTATTGCGGGGGGAGCAATGTAGAAAAAACTACAGGGGAGCCTTGGGCGTGATCATTCCTCAAAAAGGACCTTGGGGGGGGGGGGACCTGGGGGGGGGACCTGGGGGGGGGGTAGCTGGCAATCGTCAGCTAGCTGGCAATCGTCAGCTAGCTGGCAATCGTCAGCGTGGCCTAGCGGCCGGTAGCGGTAGCCACAGAGCCATGTCCATTTTTCAAGATTCAAGAGCCTCTTATTGCCAGGTTAACAACGTTTTTTTACATTTTCAATCCTAATTTCCTCGTCTAAATCACTCTCTACTGTCCCATACTATCCTTTTCCAGCCTGTAAACAACTCATTTGCAGCATGAAAACAATGAACGGGGTTTTATTTCTCCTATAAATTTAATAAAAGCGCCCTAATCTTGCACGAGGTGATACAAAGGGCCTTTTACATTTGAAAGCATTCACCCCCACCTCGTCTGTATACCCGAGCAGAATTAAATAGTGCTCAACAATAAAAACCCACAGTCTTGGGTCAAGAGATCCATTATTTGTTTGTTAATTTAGTTATTTGTTTTAATTGACAGTGTACTATTATATATCAGGTATATAGATACTCTGTTCTAAATACAATCAATTAGACTGCCGAGTAATAAATTATCTTCTGCTTCTTGTCCTAAACTCATATCTAATTACTGGTTTTTAAAACGGTATCATTTGAATTTCCATTTCCCAGCAATTTTTTGAACTGTCCCGAAATTGTTTTCCTTTCTTGAAATCAGACTAGAGCCCCAGCCTATTCTTTTCTTATGCATGGGATATTGAAAGTCCTTGTCCTCGCAGACAAGGATAAATAGCTTATTCAGTAGGCTACCTTTAGGGACAATACTTTAAAATACTGCTGTCATTGTTGCAATGTCAGGAATGCTATTATTACCTCTTTGGTAATCCACGCATTTGCCAAAAGTATTCGCTCAATGAAGGGAGCTCTGGTCGGATTTTTTTTCTTCAGTTCATTAATTGATGCCATGTCTGAAAGAGCTGAGTAGTTTGTTACGTAACTATTCAAAAAATGCAGGTGCAAGCTATTGAAAAGCCAAGCTTCCTTATTCATTGGTTCCCTTTTATAGAATTCGTAGCGTATACGAAATTGAATAGACCCGTGTTCTATTCATTATGCTATGTCAGGGCAGTGACCTATTGTCATATCACTTTAAGTTAAAGTCAGTAGTTTGCAGAATAAATGAAAATAACATAAAACCTTACTAATATGTCAGTAATATCAGTAACTGAAAGAAAAAATTAGGGGCAATCTTGACAACATCGGACTACAAAAATAATAATAAATATGCCTCCCGACAGCGTGAAATCTGTAAATCGGCATATTTTGTATTAAAAGACATTAACATGCAGAAAGTGTTAACAACAACAAGCGAACCAGAGAATAGCACTGAGGCAAAGTGGTCTTGTGGATAAGACTGATCGCTTCCCAATGCAATGTACTCGGTTCGACTCCCAGCTTCGATCTCCTTTATTTTTTTTATTATTATTTTTCTTCACCCCATGATATTGACTTTTCCATCTCTTTTTTTAAAGGGGACACCCCCCCCCCACCTCCTAAACAAAGGAGTAAATAACATGTGATACTTTTTCTTTTTTTTTAACAAGCGACTTTTTGAATTACTAAGTCGTTAGAATACATCTTTTGCTACATCTACAACAATAAGTATCAATATGAACAAAATACATAGAGATTGGCAGTGTGACACATTTAGTCTAGTGGATAGGCAATTGCCTGGTAACTGTAAGGTATCGGGTTCGACACCCAGCTAGTGCTTTTTTTTTTTAACCTTTGAAGAAGAAAAAAAGTCTTTTGCTACATCTAGATCAATAAGTATTAATATGACAAAAAATACATGGATATTAGCAGTGTGACACATTAGTCTAGTGGATTGGCAATTGCCTGGTAACAGTAAGGTATCGGGTTCGACACCCAGCTAGTGCTTTTTTTAAATTTTTGAAAAAGAAAAACGTCTTTTGCTACATCTACATCAATAAGTATTAATATGACAAAAAATACATGGATATTAGCAGTGTGACACATTAGTCTAGTGGATTGGCAACGCCTGGTAACTGTAAGGTATCGGGTTCGACACACAGCTAGTGCTTTTTTTAAATTTTTGAAAAAGAAAAACGTCTTTTGCTACATCTACATCAATAAGTATTAATATGACAAAAAATACATGGATATTAGCAGTGTGACACATTAGTCTAGTGGATAGGCAATCGCCTGGTAACTGGAGGGTATCGAGTTCGACACCCAGCTAGTGCTTTTTTTTTTTTTAACACTTCATTGATCTAATAAAGTCTGAGAATCTCAATCCACATATATACAAATAATTCATATATTTTGCCGGGAAAGCCAGATATTAAGAACTATTAATTTGTTTTTAATTTTGGAGTTTTATAATAATCATTATTGTTGTTGTTGTTGATGTAAAAACGAAAGAAAATAGGGAATTATTGCGGGGGGAGCAATGTAGAAAAAACTACAGGGGAGCCTTGGGCGTGATCATTCCTCAAAAAGGACCTTGGGGGGGGGGACCTGGGGGGGGGACCTGGGGGGGGGGGTAGCTGGCAATCGTCAGCTAGCTGGCAATCGTCAGCTAGCTGGCAATCGTCAGCGTGGCCTAGCGGCCGGTAGCGGTAGCCACAGAGCCATGTCCATTTTTCAAGATTCAAGAGCCTCTTATTGCCAGGTTAACAACGTTTTTTTACATTTTCAATCCTAATTTCCTCGTCTAAATCACTCTCTACTGTCCCATACTATCCTTTTCCAGCCTGTAAACAACTCATTTGCAGCATGAAAACAATGAACGGGGTTTTATTTCTCCTATAAATTTAATAAAAGCGCCCTAATCTTGCACGAGGTGATACAAAGGGCCTTTTACATTTGAAAGCATTCACCCCCACCTCGTCTGTATACCCGAGCAGAATTAAATAGTGCTCAACAATAAAAACCCACAGTCTTGGGTCAAGAGATCCATTATTTGTTTGTTAATTTAGTTATTTGTTTTAATTGACAGTGTACTATTATATATCAGGTATATAGATACTCTGTTCTAAATACAATCAATTAGACTGCCGAGTAATAAATTATCTTCTGCTTCTTGTCCTAAACTCATATCTAATTACTGGTTTTTAAAACGGTATCATTTGAATTTCCATTTCCCAGCAATTTTTTGAACTGTCCCGAAATTGTTTTCCTTTCTTGAAATCAGACTAGAGCCCCAGCCTATTCTTTTCTTATGCATGGGATATTGAAAGTCCTTGTCCTCGCAGACAAGGATAAATAGCTTATTCAGTAGGCTACCTTTAGGGACAATACTTTAAAATACTGCTGTCATTGTTGCAATGTCAGGAATGCTATTATTACCTCTTTGGTAATCCACGCATTTGCCAAAAGTATTCGCTCAATGAAGGGAGCTCTGGTCGGATTTTTTTTCTTCAGTTCATTAATTGATGCCATGTCTGAAAGAGCTGAGTAGTTTGTTACGTAACTATTCAAAAAATGCAGGTGCAAGCTATTGAAAAGCCAAGCTTCCTTATTCATTGGTTCCCTTTTATAGAATTCGTAGCGTATACGAAATTGAATAGACCCGTGTTCTATTCATTATGCTATGTCAGGGCAGTGACCTATTGTCATATCACTTTAAGTTAAAGTCAGTAGTTTGCAGAATAAATGAAAATAACATAAAACCTTACTAATATGTCAGTAATATCAGTAACTGAAAGAAAAAATTAGGGGCAATCTTGACAACATCGGACTACAAAAATAATAATAAATATGCCTCCCGACAGCGTGAAATCTGTAAATCGGCATATTTTGTATTAAAAGACATTAACATGCAGAAAGTGTTAACAACAACAAGCGAACCAGAGAATAGCACTGAGGCAAAGTGGTCTTGTGGATAAGACTGATCGCTTCCCAATGCAATGTACTCGGTTCGACTCCCAGCTTCGATCTCCTTTATTTTTTTTATTATTATTTTTCTTCACCCCATGATATTGACTTTTCCATCTCTTTTTTTAAAGGGGACACCCCCCCCCACCTCCTAAACAAAGGAGTAAATAACATGTGATACTTTTTCTTTTTTTTTAACAAGCGACTTTTTGAATTACTAAGTCGTTAGAATACATCTTTTGCTACATCTACAACAATAAGTATCAATATGAACAAAATACATAGAGATTGGCAGTGTGACACATTTAGTCTAGTGGATAGGCAATTGCCTGGTAACTGTAAGGTATCGGGTTCGACACCCAGCTAGTGCTTTTTTTTTTTAACCTTTGAAGAAGAAAAAAAGTCTTTTGCTACATCTAGATCAATAAGTATTAATATGACAAAAAATACATGGATATTAGCAGTGTGACACATTAGTCTAGTGGATTGGCAATTGCCTGGTAACAGTAAGGTATCGGGTTCGACACCCAGCTAGTGCTTTTTTTAAATTTTTGAAAAAGAAAAACGTCTTTTGCTACATCTACATCAATAAGTATTAATATGACAAAAAATACATGGATATTAGCAGTGTGACACATTAGTCTAGTGGATTGGCAACGCCTGGTAACTGTAAGGTATCGGGTTCGACACACAGCTAGTGCTTTTTTTAAATTTTTGAAAAAGAAAAACGTCTTTTGCTACATCTACATCAATAAGTATTAATATGACAAAAAATACATGGATATTAGCAGTGTGACACATTAGTCTAGTGGATAGGCAATCGCCTGGTAACTGGAGGGTATCGAGTTCGACACCCAGCTAGTGCTTTTTTTTTTTTTAACACTTCATTGATCTAATAAAGTCTGAGAATCTCAATCCACATATATACAAATAATTCATATATTTTGCCGGGAAAGCCAGATATTAAGAACTATTAATTTGTTTTTAATTTTGGAGTTTTATAATAATCATTATTGTTGTTGTTGTTGATGTAAAAACGAAAGAAAATAGGGAATTATTGCGGGGGGAGCAATGTAGAAAAAACTACAGGGGAGCCTTGGGCGTGATCATTCCTCAAAAAGGACCTTGGGGGGGGGGACCTGGGGGGGGGGACCTGGGGGGGGGGGGGGTAGCTGGCAATCGTCAGCTAGCTGGCAATCGTCAGCTAGCTGGCAATCGTCAGCTAGCTGGCAATCGTCAGCTAGCTGGCAATCGTCAGCGTGGCCTAGCGGCCGGTAGCGGTAGCCACAGAGCCATGTCCATTTTTCAAGATTCAAGAGCCTCTTATTGCCAGGTTAACAACGTTTTTTTACATTTTCAATCCTAATTTCCTCGTCTAAATCACTCTCTACTGTCCCATACTATCCTTTTCCAGCCTGTAAACAACTCATTTGCAGCATGAAAACAATGAACGGGGTTTTATTTCTCCTATAAATTTAATAAAAGCGCCCTAATCTTGCACGAGGTGATACAAAGGGCCTTTTACATTTGAAAGCATTCACCCCCACCTCGTCTGTATACCCGAGCAGAATTAAATAGTGCTCAACAATAAAAACCCACAGTCTTGGGTCAAGAGATCCATTATTTGTTTGTTAATTTAGTTATTTGTTTTAATTGACAGTGTACTATTATATATCAGGTATATAGATACTCTGTTCTAAATACAATCAATTAGACTGCCGAGTAATGAATTATCTTCTGCTTCTTGTCCTAAACTCATATCTAATTACTGGTTTTTAAAACGGTATCATTTGAATTTCCATTTCCCAGCAATTTTTTGAACTGTCCCGAAATTGTTTTCCTTTCTTGAAATCAGACTAGAGCCCCAGCCTATTCTTTTCTTATGCATGGGATATTGAAAGTCCTTGTCCTCGCAGACAAGGATAAATAGCTTATTCAGTAGGCTACCTTTAGGGACAATACTTTAAAATACTGCTGTCATTGTTGCAATGTCAGGAATGCTATTATTACCTCTTTGGTAATCCACGCATTTGCCAAAAGTATTCGCTCAATGAAGGGAGCTCTGGTCGGATTTTTTTTCTTCAGTTCATTAATTGATGCCATGTCTGAAAGAGCTGAGTAGTTTGTTACGTAACTATTCAAAAAATGCAGGTGCAAGCTATTGAAAAGCCAAGCTTCCTTATTCATTGGTTCCCTTTTATAGAATTCGTAGCGTATACGAAATTGAATAGACCCGTGTTCTATTCATTATGCTATGTCAGGGCAGTGACCTATTGTCATATCACTTTAAGTTAAAGTCAGTAGTTTGCAGAATAAATGAAAATAACATAAAACCTTACTAATATGTCAGTAATATCAGTAACTGAAAGAAAAAATTAGGGGCAATCTTGACAACATCGGACTACAAAAATAATAATAAATATGCCTCCCGACAGCGTGAAATCTGTAAATCGGCATATTTTGTATTAAAAGACATTAACATGCAGAAAGTGTTAACAACAACAAGCGAACCAGAGAATAGCACTGAGGCAAAGTGGTCTTGTGGATAAGACTGATCGCTTCCCAATGCAATGTACTCGGTTCGACTCCCAGCTTCGATCTCCTTTATTTTTTTTATTATTATTTTTCTTCACCCCATGATATTGACTTTTCCATCTCTTTTTTTAAAGGGGACACCCCCCCCCCCACCTCCTAAACAAAGGAGTAAATAACATGTGATACTTTTTCTTTTTTTTTAACAAGCGACTTTTTGAATTACTAAGTCGTTAGAATACATCTTTTGCTACATCTACAACAATAAGTATCAATATGAACAAAATACATAGAGATTGGCAGTGTGACACATTTAGTCTAGTGGATAGGCAATTGCCTGGTAACTGTAAGGTATCGGGTTCGACACCCAGCTAGTGCTTTTTTTTTTAACCTTTGAAGAAGAAAAAAAGTCTTTTGCTACATCTAGATCAATAAGTATTAATATGACAAAAAATACATGGATATTAGCAGTGTGACACATTAGTCTAGTGGATTGGCAATTGCCTGGTAACAGTAAGGTATCGGGTTCGACACCCAGCTAGTGCTTTTTTTAAATTTTTGAAAAAGAAAAACGTCTTTTGCTACATCTACATCAATAAGTATTAATATGACAAAAAATACATGGATATTAGCAGTGTGACACATTAGTCTAGTGGATTGGCAACGCCTGGTAACTGTAAGGTATCGGGTTCGACACACAGCTAGTGCTTTTTTTAAATTTTTGAAAAAGAAAAACGTCTTTTGCTACATCTACATCAATAAGTATTAATATGACAAAAAATACATGGATATTAGCAGTGTGACACATTAGTCTAGTGGATAGGCAATCGCCTGGTAACTGGAGGGTATCGAGTTCGACACCCAGCTAGTGCTTTTTTTTTTTTTAACACTTCATTGATCTAATAAAGTCTGAGAATCTCAATCCACATATATACAAATAATTCATATATTTTGCCGGGAAAGCCAGATATTAAGAACTATTAATTTGTTTTTAATTTTGGAGTTTTATAATAATCATTATTGTTGTTGTTGTTGATGTAAAAACGAAAGAAAATAGGGAATTATTGCGGGGGGAGCAATGTAGAAAAAACTACAGGGGAGCCTTGGGCGTGATCATTCCTCAAAAAGGACCTTGGGGGGGGGGGGACCTGGGGGGGGGACCTGGGGGGGGGGGGGGTAGCTGGCAATCGTCAGCTAGCTGGCAATCGTCAGCTAGCTGGCAATCGTCAGCTAGCTGGCAATCGTCAGCTAGCTGGCAATCGTCAGCTAGCTGGCAATCGTCAGCTAGCTGGCAATCGTCAGCTAGCTGGCAATCGTCAGCGTGGTCTGGCGGCCGGTAGCGGTAGCCACAGAGCCATGTCCATTTTTCAAGATTCAAGAGCCTCTTATTGCCAGGTTAACAACGTTTTTTTACATTTTCAATCCTAATTTCCTCGTCTAAATCACTCTCTACTGTCCCATACTATCCTTTTCCAGCCTGTAAACAACTCATTTGCAGCATGAAAACAATGAACGGGGTTTTATTTCTCCTATAAATTTAATAAAAGCGCCCTAATCTTGCACGAGGTGATACAAAGGGCCTTTTACATTTGAAAGCATTCACCCCCACCTCGTCTGTATACCCGAGCAGAATTAAATAGTGCTCAACAATAAAAACCCACAGTCTTGGGTCAAGAGATCCATTATTTGTTTGTTAATTTAGTTATTTGTTTTAATTGACAGTGTACTATTATATATCAGGTATATAGATACTCTGTTCTAAATACAATCAATTAGACTGCCGAGTAATGAATTATCTTCTGCTTCTTGTCCTAAACTCATATCTAATTACTGGTTTTTAAAACGGTATCATTTGAATTTCCATTTCCCAGCAATTTTTTGAACTGTCCCGAAATTGTTTTCCTTTCTTGAAATCAGACTAGAGCCCCAGCCTATTCTTTTCTTATGCATGGGATATTGAAAGTCCTTGTCCTCGCAGACAAGGATAAATAGCTTATTCAGTAGGCTACCTTTAGGGACAATACTTTAAAATACTGCTGTCATTGTTGCAATGTCAGGAATGCTATTATTACCTCTTTGGTAATCCACGCATTTGCCAAAAGTATTCGCTCAATGAAGGGAGCTCTGGTCGGATTTTTTTTCTTCAGTTCATTAATTGATGCCATGTCTGAAAGAGCTGAGTAGTTTGTTACGTAACTATTCAAAAAATGCAGGTGCAAGCTATTGAAAAGCCAAGCTTCCTTATTCATTGGTTCCCTTTTATAGAATTCGTAGCGTATACGAAATTGAATAGACCCGTGTTCTATTCATTATGCTATGTCAGGGCAGTGACCTATTGTCATATCACTTTAAGTTAAAGTCAGTAGTTTGCAGAATAAATGAAAATAACATAAAACCTTACTAATATGTCAGTAATATCAGTAACTGAAAGAAAAAATTAGGGGCAATCTTGACAACATCGGACTACAAAAATAATAATAAATATGCCTCCCGACAGCGTGAAATCTGTAAATCGGCATATTTTGTATTAAAAGACATTAACATGCAGAAAGTGTTAACAACAACAAGCGAACCAGAGAATAGCACTGAGGCAAAGTGGTCTTGTGGATAAGACTGATCGCTTCCCAATGCAATGTACTCGGTTCGACTCCCAGCTTCGATCTCCTTTATTTTTTTTATTATTATTTTTCTTCACCCCATGATATTGACTTTTCCATCTCTTTTTTTAAAGGGGACACCCCCCCCCCACCTCCTAAACAAAGGAGTAAATAACATGTGATACTTTTTCTTTTTTTTTAACAAGCGACTTTTTGAATTACTAAGTCGTTAGAATACATCTTTTGCTACATCTACAACAATAAGTATCAATATGAACAAAATACATAGAGATTGGCAGTGTGACACATTTAGTCTAGTGGATAGGCAATTGCCTGGTAACTGTAAGGTATCGGGTTCGACACCCAGCTAGTGCTTTTTTTTTTTAACCTTTGAAGAAGAAAAAAAAGTCTTTTGCTACATCTAGATCAATAAGTATTAATATGACAAAAAATACATGGATATTAGCAGTGTGACACATTAGTCTAGTGGATTGGCAATTGCCTGGTAACAGTAAGGTATCGGGTTCGACACCCAGCTAGTGCTTTTTTTAAATTTTTGAAAAAGAAAAACGTCTTTTGCTACATCTACATCAATAAGTATTAATATGACAAAAAATACATGGATATTAGCAGTGTGACACATTAGTCTAGTGGATTGGCAACGCCTGGTAACTGTAAGGTATCGGGTTCGACACACAGCTAGTGCTTTTTTTAAATTTTTGAAAAAGAAAAACGTCTTTTGCTACATCTACATCAATAAGTATTAATATGACAAAAAATACATGGATATTAGCAGTGTGACACATTAGTCTAGTGGATAGGCAATCGCCTGGTAACTGGAGGGTATCGAGTTCGACACCCAGCTAGTGCTTTTTTTTTTTTTAACACTTCATTGATCTAATAAAGTCTGAGAATCTCAATCCACATATATACAAATAATTCATATATTTTGCCGGGAAAGCCAGATATTAAGAACTATTAATTTGTTTTTAATTTTGGAGTTTTATAATAATCATTATTGTTGTTGTTGTTGATGTAAAAACGAAAGAAAATAGGGAATTATTGCGGGGGGAGCAATGTAGAAAAAACTACAGGGGAGCCTTGGGCGTGATCATTCCTCAAAAAGGACCTTGGGGGGGGACCTGGGGGGGGGGGGACCTGGGGGGGGGGGGTAGCTGGCAATCGTCAGCTAGCTGGCAATCGTCAGCTAGCTGGCAATCGTCAGCGTGGCCTAGCGGCCGGTAGCGGTAGCCACAGAGCCATGTCCATTTTTCAAGATTCAAGAGCCTCTTATTGCCAGGTTAACAACGTTTTTTTACATTTTCAATCCTAATTTCCTCGTCTAAATCACTCTCTACTGTCCCATACTATCCTTTTCCAGCCTGTAAACAACTCATTTGCAGCATGAAAACAATGAACGGGGTTTTATTTCTCCTATAAATTTAATAAAAGCGCCCTAATCTTGCACGAGGTGATACAAAGGGCCTTTTACATTTGAAAGCATTCACCCCCACCTCGTCTGTATACCCGAGCAGAATTAAATAGTGCTCAACAATAAAAACCCACAGTCTTGGGTCAAGAGATCCATTATTTGTTTGTTAATTTAGTTATTTGTTTTAATTGACAGTGTACTATTATATATCAGGTATATAGATACTCTGTTCTAAATACAATCAATTAGACTGCCGAGTAATGAATTATCTTCTGCTTCTTGTCCTAAACTCATATCTAATTACTGGTTTTTAAAACGGTATCATTTGAATTTCCATTTCCCAGCAATTTTTTGAACTGTCCCGAAATTGTTTTCCTTTCTTGAAATCAGACTAGAGCCCCAGCCTATTCTTTTCTTATGCATGGGATATTGAAAGTCCTTGTCCTCGCAGACAAGGATAAATAGCTTATTCAGTAGGCTACCTTTAGGGACAATACTTTAAAATACTGCTGTCATTGTTGCAATGTCAGGAATGCTATTATTACCTCTTTGGTAATCCACGCATTTGCCAAAAGTATTCGCTCAATGAAGGGAGCTCTGGTCGGATTTTTTTTCTTCAGTTCATTAATTGATGCCATGTCTGAAAGAGCTGAGTAGTTTGTTACGTAACTATTCAAAAAATGCAGGTGCAAGCTATTGAAAAGCCAAGCTTCCTTATTCATTGGTTCCCTTTTATAGAATTCGTAGCGTATACGAAATTGAATAGACCCGTGTTCTATTCATTATGCTATGTCAGGGCAGTGACCTATTGTCATATCACTTTAAGTTAAAGTCAGTAGTTTGCAGAATAAATGAAAATAACATAAAACCTTACTAATATGTCAGTAATATCAGTAACTGAAAGAAAAAATTAGGGGCAATCTTGACAACATCGGACTACAAAAATAATAATAAATATGCCTCCCGACAGCGTGAAATCTGTAAATCGGCATATTTTGTATTAAAAGACATTAACATGCAGAAAGTGTTAACAACAACAAGCGAACCAGAGAATAGCACTGAGGCAAAGTGGTCTTGTGGATAAGACTGATCGCTTCCCAATGCAATGTACTCGGTTCGACTCCCAGCTTCGATCTCCTTTATTTTTTTTATTATTATTTTTCTTCACCCCATGATATTGACTTTTCCATCTCTTTTTTTAAAGGGGACACCCCCCCCCCACCTCCTAAACAAAGGAGTAAATAACATGTGATACTTTTTCTTTTTTTTTAACAAGCGACTTTTTGAATTACTAAGTCGTTAGAATACATCTTTTGCTACATCTACAACAATAAGTATCAATATGAACAAAATACATAGAGATTGGCAGTGTGACACATTTAGTCTAGTGGATAGGCAATTGCCTGGTAACTGTAAGGTATCGGGTTCGACACCCAGCTAGTGCTTTTTTTTTTTAACCTTTGAAGAAGAAAAAAAGTCTTTTGCTACATCTAGATCAATAAGTATTAATATGACAAAAAATACATGGATATTAGCAGTGTGACACATTAGTCTAGTGGATTGGCAATTGCCTGGTAACAGTAAGGTATCGGGTTCGACACCCAGCTAGTGCTTTTTTTAAATTTTTGAAAAAGAAAAACGTCTTTTGCTACATCTACATCAATAAGTATTAATATGACAAAAAATACATGGATATTAGCAGTGTGACACATTAGTCTAGTGGATTGGCAACGCCTGGTAACTGTAAGGTATCGGGTTCGACACACAGCTAGTGCTTTTTTTAAATTTTTGAAAAAGAAAAACGTCTTTTGCTACATCTACATCAATAAGTATTAATATGACAAAAAATACATGGATATTAGCAGTGTGACACATTAGTCTAGTGGATAGGCAATCGCCTGGTAACTGGAGGGTATCGAGTTCGACACCCAGCTAGTGCTTTTTTTTTTTTAACACTTCATTGATCTAATAAAGTCTGAGAATCTCAATCCACATATATACAAATAATTCATATATTTTGCCGGGAAAGCCAGATATTAAGAACTATTAATTTGTTTTTAATTTTGGAGTTTTATAATAATCATTATTGTTGTTGTTGTTGATGTAAAAACGAAAGAAAATAGGGAATTATTGCGGGGGGAGCAATGTAGAAAAAACTACAGGGGAGCCTTGGGCGTGATCATTCCTCAAAAAGGACCTTGGGGGGGGGGGGGACCTGGGGGGGGGGGACCTGGGGGGGGGGGTAGCTGGCAATCGTCAGCTAGCTGGCAATCGTCAGCTAGCTGGCAATCGTCAGCGTGGCCTAGCGGCCGGTAGCGGTAGCCACAGAGCCATGTCCATTTTTCAAGATTCAAGAGCCTCTTATTGCCAGGTTAACAACGTTTTTTTACATTTTCAATCCTAATTTCCTCGTCTAAATCACTCTCTACTGTCCCATACTATCCTTTTCCAGCCTGTAAACAACTCATTTGCAGCATGAAAACAATGAACGGGGTTTTATTTCTCCTATAAATTTAATAAAAGCGCCCTAATCTTGCACGAGGTGATACAAAGGGCCTTTTACATTTGAAAGCATTCACCCCCACCTCGTCTGTATACCCGAGCAGAATTAAATAGTGCTCAACAATAAAAACCCACAGTCTTGGGTCAAGAGATCCATTATTTGTTTGTTAATTTAGTTATTTGTTTTAATTGACAGTGTACTATTATATATCAGGTATATAGATACTCTGTTCTAAATACAATCAATTAGACTGCCGAGTAATGAATTATCTTCTGCTTCTTGTCCTAAACTCATATCTAATTACTGGTTTTTAAAACGGTATCATTTGAATTTCCATTTCCCAGCAATTTTTTGAACTGTCCCGAAATTGTTTTCCTTTCTTGAAATCAGACTAGAGCCCCAGCCTATTCTTTTCTTATGCATGGGATATTGAAAGTCCTTGTCCTCGCAGACAAGGATAAATAGCTTATTCAGTAGGCTACCTTTAGGGACAATACTTTAAAATACTGCTGTCATTGTTGCAATGTCAGGAATGCTATTATTACCTCTTTGGTAATCCACGCATTTGCCAAAAGTATTCGCTCAATGAAGGGAGCTCTGGTCGGATTTTTTTTCTTCAGTTCATTAATTGATGCCATGTCTGAAAGAGCTGAGTAGTTTGTTACGTAACTATTCAAAAAATGCAGGTGCAAGCTATTGAAAAGCCAAGCTTCCTTATTCATTGGTTCCCTTTTATAGAATTCGTAGCGTATACGAAATTGAATAGACCCGTGTTCTATTCATTATGCTATGTCAGGGCAGTGACCTATTGTCATATCACTTTAAGTTAAAGTCAGTAGTTTGCAGAATAAATGAAAATAACATAAAACCTTACTAATATGTCAGTAATATCAGTAACTGAAAGAAAAAATTAGGGGCAATCTTGACAACATCGGACTACAAAAATAATAATAAATATGCCTCCCGACAGCGTGAAATCTGTAAATCGGCATATTTTGTATTAAAAGACATTAACATGCAGAAAGTGTTAACAACAACAAGCGAACCAGAGAATAGCACTGAGGCAAAGTGGTCTTGTGGATAAGACTGATCGCTTCCCAATGCAATGTACTCGGTTCGACTCCCAGCTTCGATCTCCTTTATTTTTTTTATTATTATTTTTCTTCACCCCATGATATTGACTTTTCCATCTCTTTTTTTAAAGGGGACACCCCCCCCCCCACCTCCTAAACAAAGGAGTAAATAACATGTGATACTTTTTCTTTTTTTTTAACAAGCGACTTTTTGAATTACTAAGTCGTTAGAATACATCTTTTGCTACATCTACAACAATAAGTATCAATATGAACAAAATACATAGAGATTGGCAGTGTGACACATTTAGTCTAGTGGATAGGCAATTGCCTGGTAACTGTAAGGTATCGGGTTCGACACCCAGCTAGTGCTTTTTTTTTTTAACCTTTGAAGAAGAAAAAAAGTCTTTTGCTACATCTAGATCAATAAGTATTAATATGACAAAAAATACATGGATATTAGCAGTGTGACACATTAGTCTAGTGGATTGGCAATTGCCTGGTAACAGTAAGGTATCGGGTTCGACACCCAGCTAGTGCTTTTTTTAAATTTTTGAAAAAGAAAAACGTCTTTTGCTACATCTACATCAATAAGTATTAATATGACAAAAAATACATGGATATTAGCAGTGTGACACATTAGTCTAGTGGATTGGCAACGCCTGGTAACTGTAAGGTATCGGGTTCGACACACAGCTAGTGCTTTTTTTAAATTTTTGAAAAAGAAAAACGTCTTTTGCTACATCTACATCAATAAGTATTAATATGACAAAAAATACATGGATATTAGCAGTGTGACACATTAGTCTAGTGGATAGGCAATCGCCTGGTAACTGGAGGGTATCGAGTTCGACACCCAGCTAGTGCTTTTTTTTTTTTTAACACTTCATTGATCTAATAAAGTCTGAGAATCTCAATCCACATATATACAAATAATTCATATATTTTGCCGGGAAAGCCAGATATTAAGAACTATTAATTTGTTTTTAATTTTGGAGTTTTATAATAATCATTATTGTTGTTGTTGTTGATGTAAAAACGAAAGAAAATAGGGAATTATTGCGGGGGGAGCAATGTAGAAAAAACTACAGGGGAGCCTTGGGCGTGATCATTCCTCAAAAAGGACCTTGGGGGGGGGGGGGGGACCTGGGGGGGGGACCTGGGGGGGGGTAGCTGGCAATCGTCAGCTAGCTGGCAATCGTCAGCTAGCTGGCAATCGTCAGCTAGCTGGCAATCGTCAGCTAGCTGGCAATCGTCAGCTAGCTGGCAATCGTCAGCTAGCTGGCAATCGTCAGCTAGCTGGCAATCGTCAGCTAGCTGGCAATCGTCAGCTAGCTGGCAATCGTCAGCTAGCTGGCAATCGTCAGCTAGCTGGCAATCGTCAGCTAGCTGGCAATCGTCAGCGTGGCCTGGCGGCCGGTAGCGGTAGCCACAGAGCCATGTCCATTTTTCAAGATTCAAGAGCCTCTTATTGCCAGGTTAACAACGTTTTTTTACATTTTCAATCCTAATTTCCTCGTCTAAATCACTCTCTACTGTCCCATACTATCCTTTTCCAGCCTGTAAACAACTCATTTGCAGCATGAAAACAATGAACGGGGTTTTATTTCTCCTATAAATTTAATAAAAGCGCCCTAATCTTGCACGAGGTGATACAAAGGGCCTTTTACATTTGAAAGCATTCACCCCCACCTCGTCTGTATACCCGAGCAGAATTAAATAGTGCTCAACAATAAAAACCCACAGTCTTGGGTCAAGAGATCCATTATTTGTTTGTTAATTTAGTTATTTGTTTTAATTGACAGTGTACTATTATATATCAGGTATATAGATACTCTGTTCTAAATACAATCAATTAGACTGCCGAGTAATGAATTATCTTCTGCTTCTTGTCCTAAACTCATATCTAATTACTGGTTTTTAAAACGGTATCATTTGAATTTCCATTTCCCAGCAATTTTTTGAACTGTCCCGAAATTGTTTTCCTTTCTTGAAATCAGACTAGAGCCCCAGCCTATTCTTTTCTTATGCATGGGATATTGAAAGTCCTTGTCCTCGCAGACAAGGATAAATAGCTTATTCAGTAGGCTACCTTTAGGGACAATACTTTAAAATACTGCTGTCATTGTTGCAATGTCAGGAATGCTATTATTACCTCTTTGGTAATCCACGCATTTGCCAAAAGTATTCGCTCAATGAAGGGAGCTCTGGTCGGATTTTTTTTCTTCAGTTCATTAATTGATGCCATGTCTGAAAGAGCTGAGTAGTTTGTTACGTAACTATTCAAAAAATGCAGGTGCAAGCTATTGAAAAGCCAAGCTTCCTTATTCATTGGTTCCCTTTTATAGAATTCGTAGCGTATACGAAATTGAATAGACCCGTGTTCTATTCATTATGCTATGTCAGGGCAGTGACCTATTGTCATATCACTTTAAGTTAAAGTCAGTAGTTTGCAGAATAAATGAAAATAACATAAAACCTTACTAATATGTCAGTAATATCAGTAACTGAAAGAAAAAATTAGGGGCAATCTTGACAACATCGGACTACAAAAATAATAATAAATATGCCTCCCGACAGCGTGAAATCTGTAAATCGGCATATTTTGTATTAAAAGACATTAACATGCAGAAAGTGTTAACAACAACAAGCGAACCAGAGAATAGCACTGAGGCAAAGTGGTCTTGTGGATAAGACTGATCGCTTCCCAATGCAATGTACTCGGTTCGACTCCCAGCTTCGATCTCCTTTATTTTTTTTATTATTATTTTTCTTCACCCCATGATATTGACTTTTCCATCTCTTTTTTTAAAGGGGACACCCCCCCCCCCACCTCCTAAACAAAGGAGTAAATAACATGTGATACTTTTTCTTTTTTTTTAACAAGCGACTTTTTGAATTACTAAGTCGTTAGAATACATCTTTTGCTACATCTACAACAATAAGTATCAATATGAACAAAATACATAGAGATTGGCAGTGTGACACATTTAGTCTAGTGGATAGGCAATTGCCTGGTAACTGTAAGGTATCGGGTTCGACACCCAGCTAGTGCTTTTTTTTTTTAACCTTTGAAGAAGAAAAAAAGTCTTTTGCTACATCTAGATCAATAAGTATTAATATGACAAAAAATACATGGATATTAGCAGTGTGACACATTAGTCTAGTGGATTGGCAATTGCCTGGTAACAGTAAGGTATCGGGTTCGACACCCAGCTAGTGCTTTTTTTAAATTTTTGAAAAAGAAAAACGTCTTTTGCTACATCTACATCAATAAGTATTAATATGACAAAAAATACATGGATATTAGCAGTGTGACACATTAGTCTAGTGGATTGGCAACGCCTGGTAACTGTAAGGTATCGGGTTCGACACACAGCTAGTGCTTTTTTTAAATTTTTGAAAAAGAAAAACGTCTTTTGCTACATCTACATCAATAAGTATTAATATGACAAAAAATACATGGATATTAGCAGTGTGACACATTAGTCTAGTGGATAGGCAATCGCCTGGTAACTGGAGGGTATCGAGTTCGACACCCAGCTAGTGCTTTTTTTTTTTTTAACACTTCATTGATCTAATAAAGTCTGAGAATCTCAATCCACATATATACAAATAATTCATATATTTTGCCGGGAAAGCCAGATATTAAGAACTATTAATTTGTTTTTAATTTTGGAGTTTTATAATAATCATTATTGTTGTTGTTGTTGATGTAAAAACGAAAGAAAATAGGGAATTATTGCGGGGGGAGCAATGTAGAAAAAACTACAGGGGAGCCTTGGGCGTGATCATTCCTCAAAAAGGACCTTGGGGGGGGGGGGACCTGGGGGGGGGGACCTGGGGGGGGGGGGTAGCTGGCAATCGTCAGCTAGCTGGCAATCGTCAGCGTGGCCTGGCGGCCGGTAGCGGTAGCCACAGAGCCATGTCCATTTTTCAAGATTCAAGAGCCTCTTATTGCCAGGTTAACAACGTTTTTTTACATTTTCAATCCTAATTTCCTCGTCTAAATCACTCTCTACTGTCCCATACTATCCTTTTCCAGCCTGTAAACAACTCATTTGCAGCATGAAAACAATGAACGGGGTTTTATTTCTCCTATAAATTTAATAAAAGCGCCCTAATCTTGCACGAGGTGATACAAAGGGCCTTTTACATTTGAAAGCATTCACCCCCACCTCGTCTGTATACCCGAGCAGAATTAAATAGTGCTCAACAATAAAAACCCACAGTCTTGGGTCAAGAGATCCATTATTTGTTTGTTAATTTAGTTATTTGTTTTAATTGACAGTGTACTATTATATATCAGGTATATAGATACTCTGTTCTAAATACAATCAATTAGACTGCCGAGTAATGAATTATCTTCTGCTTCTTGTCCTAAACTCATATCTAATTACTGGTTTTTAAAACGGTATCATTTGAATTTCCATTTCCCAGCAATTTTTTGAACTGTCCCGAAATTGTTTTCCTTTCTTGAAATCAGACTAGAGCCCCAGCCTATTCTTTTCTTATGCATGGGATATTGAAAGTCCTTGTCCTCGCAGACAAGGATAAATAGCTTATTCAGTAGGCTACCTTTAGGGACAATACTTTAAAATACTGCTGTCATTGTTGCAATGTCAGGAATGCTATTATTACCTCTTTGGTAATCCACGCATTTGCCAAAAGTATTCGCTCAATGAAGGGAGCTCTGGTCGGATTTTTTTTCTTCAGTTCATTAATTGATGCCATGTCTGAAAGAGCTGAGTAGTTTGTTACGTAACTATTCAAAAAATGCAGGTGCAAGCTATTGAAAAGCCAAGCTTCCTTATTCATTGGTTCCCTTTTATAGAATTCGTAGCGTATACGAAATTGAATAGACCCGTGTTCTATTCATTATGCTATGTCAGGGCAGTGACCTATTGTCATATCACTTTAAGTTAAAGTCAGTAGTTTGCAGAATAAATGAAAATAACATAAAACCTTACTAATATGTCAGTAATATCAGTAACTGAAAGAAAAAATTAGGGGCAATCTTGACAACATCGGACTACAAAAATAATAATAAATATGCCTCCCGACAGCGTGAAATCTGTAAATCGGCATATTTTGTATTAAAAGACATTAACATGCAGAAAGTGTTAACAACAACAAGCGAACCAGAGAATAGCACTGAGGCAAAGTGGTCTTGTGGATAAGACTGATCGCTTCCCAATGCAATGTACTCGGTTCGACTCCCAGCTTCGATCTCCTTTATTTTTTTTATTATTATTTTTCTTCACCCCATGATATTGACTTTTCCATCTCTTTTTTTAAAGGGGACACCCCCCCCCCCCCACCTCCTAAACAAAGGAGTAAATAACATGTGATACTTTTTCTTTTTTTTTAACAAGCGACTTTTTGAATTACTAAGTCGTTAGAATACATCTTTTGCTACATCTACAACAATAAGTATCAATATGAACAAAATACATAGAGATTGGCAGTGTGACACATTTAGTCTAGTGGATAGGCAATTGCCTGGTAACTGTAAGGTATCGGGTTCGACACCCAGCTAGTGCTTTTTTTTTTTAACCTTTGAAGAAGAAAAAAAGTCTTTTGCTACATCTAGATCAATAAGTATTAATATGACAAAAAATACATGGATATTAGCAGTGTGACACATTAGTCTAGTGGATTGGCAATTGCCTGGTAACAGTAAGGTATCGGGTTCGACACCCAGCTAGTGCTTTTTTTAAATTTTTGAAAAAGAAAAACGTCTTTTGCTACATCTACATCAATAAGTATTAATATGACAAAAAATACATGGATATTAGCAGTGTGACACATTAGTCTAGTGGATTGGCAACGCCTGGTAACTGTAAGGTATCGGGTTCGACACACAGCTAGTGCTTTTTTTAAATTTTTGAAAAAGAAAAACGTCTTTTGCTACATCTACATCAATAAGTATTAATATGACAAAAAATACATGGATATTAGCAGTGTGACACATTAGTCTAGTGGATAGGCAATCGCCTGGTAACTGGAGGGTATCGAGTTCGACACCCAGCTAGTGCTTTTTTTTTTTTTAACACTTCATTGATCTAATAAAGTCTGAGAATCTCAATCCACATATATACAAATAATTCATATATTTTGCCGGGAAAGCCAGATATTAAGAACTATTAATTTGTTTTTAATTTTGGAGTTTTATAATAATCATTATTGTTGTTGTTGTTGATGTAAAAACGAAAGAAAATAGGGAATTATTGCGGGGGGAGCAATGTAGAAAAAACTACAGGGGAGCCTTGGGCGTGATCATTCCTCAAAAAGGACCTTGGGGGGGGGGGGGACCTGGGGGGGGGGGGGACCTGGGGGGGGGGGGTAGCTGGCAATCGTCAGCTAGCTGGCAATCGTCAGCGTGGCCTGGCGGCCGGTAGCGGTAGCCACAGAGCCATGTCCATTTTTCAAGATTCAAGAGCCTCTTATTGCCAGGTTAACAACGTTTTTTTACATTTTCAATCCTAATTTCCTCGTCTAAATCACTCTCTACTGTCCCATACTATCCTTTTCCAGCCTGTAAACAACTCATTTGCAGCATGAAAACAATGAACGGGGTTTTATTTCTCCTATAAATTTAATAAAAGCGCCCTAATCTTGCACGAGGTGATACAAAGGGCCTTTTACATTTGAAAGCATTCACCCCCACCTCGTCTGTATACCCGAGCAGAATTAAATAGTGCTCAACAATAAAAACCCACAGTCTTGGGTCAAGAGATCCATTATTTGTTTGTTAATTTAGTTATTTGTTTTAATTGACAGTGTACTATTATATATCAGGTATATAGATACTCTGTTCTAAATACAATCAATTAGACTGCCGAGTAATGAATTATCTTCTGCTTCTTGTCCTAAACTCATATCTAATTACTGGTTTTTAAAACGGTATCATTTGAATTTCCATTTCCCAGCAATTTTTTGAACTGTCCCGAAATTGTTTTCCTTTCTTGAAATCAGACTAGAGCCCCAGCCTATTCTTTTCTTATGCATGGGATATTGAAAGTCCTTGTCCTCGCAGACAAGGATAAATAGCTTATTCAGTAGGCTACCTTTAGGGACAATACTTTAAAATACTGCTGTCATTGTTGCAATGTCAGGAATGCTATTATTACCTCTTTGGTAATCCACGCATTTGCCAAAAGTATTCGCTCAATGAAGGGAGCTCTGGTCGGATTTTTTTTCTTCAGTTCATTAATTGATGCCATGTCTGAAAGAGCTGAGTAGTTTGTTACGTAACTATTCAAAAAATGCAGGTGCAAGCTATTGAAAAGCCAAGCTTCCTTATTCATTGGTTCCCTTTTATAGAATTCGTAGCGTATACGAAATTGAATAGACCCGTGTTCTATTCATTATGCTATGTCAGGGCAGTGACCTATTGTCATATCACTTTAAGTTAAAGTCAGTAGTTTGCAGAATAAATGAAAATAACATAAAACCTTACTAATATGTCAGTAATATCAGTAACTGAAAGAAAAAATTAGGGGCAATCTTGACAACATCGGACTACAAAAATAATAATAAATATGCCTCCCGACAGCGTGAAATCTGTAAATCGGCATATTTTGTATTAAAAGACATTAACATGCAGAAAGTGTTAACAACAACAAGCGAACCAGAGAATAGCACTGAGGCAAAGTGGTCTTGTGGATAAGACTGATCGCTTCCCAATGCAATGTACTCGGTTCGACTCCCAGCTTCGATCTCCTTTATTTTTTTTATTATTATTTTTCTTCACCCCATGATATTGACTTTTCCATCTCTTTTTTTAAAGGGGACACCCCCCCCCCCCCACCTCCTAAACAAAGGAGTAAATAACATGTGATACTTTTTCTTTTTTTTTAACAAGCGACTTTTTGAATTACTAAGTCGTTAGAATACATCTTTTGCTACATCTACAACAATAAGTATCAATATGAACAAAATACATAGAGATTGGCAGTGTGACACATTTAGTCTAGTGGATAGGCAATTGCCTGGTAACTGTAAGGTATCGGGTTCGACACCCAGCTAGTGCTTTTTTTTTTTAACCTTTGAAGAAGAAAAAAAGTCTTTTGCTACATCTAGATCAATAAGTATTAATATGACAAAAAATACATGGATATTAGCAGTGTGACACATTAGTCTAGTGGATTGGCAATTGCCTGGTAACAGTAAGGTATCGGGTTCGACACCCAGCTAGTGCTTTTTTTAAATTTTTGAAAAAGAAAAACGTCTTTTGCTACATCTACATCAATAAGTATTAATATGACAAAAAATACATGGATATTAGCAGTGTGACACATTAGTCTAGTGGATTGGCAACGCCTGGTAACTGTAAGGTATCGGGTTCGACACACAGCTAGTGCTTTTTTTAAATTTTTGAAAAAGAAAAACGTCTTTTGCTACATCTACATCAATAAGTATTAATATGACAAAAAATACATGGATATTAGCAGTGTGACACATTAGTCTAGTGGATAGGCAATCGCCTGGTAACTGGAGGGTATCGAGTTCGACACCCAGCTAGTGCTTTTTTTTTTTTTAACACTTCATTGATCTAATAAAGTCTGAGAATCTCAATCCACATATATACAAATAATTCATATATTTTGCCGGGAAAGCCAGATATTAAGAACTATTAATTTGTTTTTAATTTTGGAGTTTTATAATAATCATTATTGTTGTTGTTGTTGATGTAAAAACGAAAGAAAATAGGGAATTATTGCGGGGGGAGCAATGTAGAAAAAACTACAGGGGAGCCTTGGGCGTGATCATTCCTCAAAAAGGACCTTGGGGGGGGGGGGGACCTGGGGGGGGGGGGGACCTGGGGGGGGGGGTAGCTGGCAATCGTCAGCTAGCTGGCAATCGTCAGCTAGCTGGCAATCGTCAGCTAGCTGGCAATCGTCAGCTAGCTGGCAATCGTCAGCTAGCTGGCAATCGTCAGCTAGCTGGCAATCGTCAGCTAGCTGGCAATCGTCAGCGTGGCCTGGCGGCCGGTAGCGGTAGCCACAGAGCCATGTCCATTTTTCAAGATTCAAGAGCCTCTTATTGCCAGGTTAACAACGTTTTTTTTACATTTTCAATCCTAATTTCCTCGTCTAAATCACTCTCTACTGTCCCATACTATCCTTTTCCAGCCTGTAAACAACTCATTTGCAGCATGAAAACAATGAACGGGGTTTTATTTCTCCTATAAATTTAATAAAAGCGCCCTAATCTTGCACGAGGTGATACAAAGGGCCTTTTACATTTGAAAGCATTCACCCCCACCTCGTCTGTATACCCGAGCAGAATTAAATAGTGCTCAACAATAAAAACCCACAGTCTTGGGTCAAGAGATCCATTATTTGTTTGTTAATTTAGTTATTTGTTTTAATTGACAGTGTACTATTATATATCAGGTATATAGATACTCTGTTCTAAATACAATCAATTAGACTGCCGAGTAATGAATTATCTTCTGCTTCTTGTCCTAAACTCATATCTAATTACTGGTTTTTAAAACGGTATCATTTGAATTTCCATTTCCCAGCAATTTTTTGAACTGTCCCGAAATTGTTTTTCCTTTCTTGAAATCAGACTACAGCCCCAGTCCCAGACAAGGAGAAAGAGCCTCTACATAATAGACTTCGTACGTACGCCATTTGATATGAATATTCATTTGTTGTATTTCGATAGCATTACGTCATCTTTCATACGCCTGTCCGGCATGCATTTCGAGCAACTTGTACTTTTCTATCGGTCGCGTATGAACATGAATAAACATGATTATATGACGTCATGATATGTCATCTGCATTTCTCAACTTGCGCTGTGCAATTGTATGTACTGCACCGCGATACAGTAGTTTTGTAGCAGTCCTATGTATTTACTGAAATATGTTTCATTGTCTAGAAGTTTAGTCAGTGTTCTCGCTCCAGCAATGCACAAGCCTATATATCCAAAAGATAATATGGAACTGTCAATGACTTCATAATATGAATTTATAGAATAAATGATAGATATGATTCTATTGATATATTATAGACGGTAGATAAACTAGCCGATGTTTCTATAGAGAGACAGACATGAACAAAGTTCCTTGGTGTCTATATTATTGAAAAACTTGACTGGAGCGACCTCCGGCAGGCACGTATCCACGCGGACGTCGATCGATTACATGTATGTGCCCCCCCCCCCCCCCCCCCCCACTCAGTGTTTTTTAGGGTACGCATATGCATGTCCCGGGGGTCTCAGTTATGTCGAAATACCGTAAGCATGCGTGACCACACGTTTTCCTGACACCCCCTAAACAAGGATTTCTTCTGAAGCCATGTATCCTAAATGAGGACTTTGCCTGTTTTTTTTTCTCCTGAATTCGCACCCTAAACTGGTTTTTCAAAAGAGTGTAGGCCTACTCCTAAACAAGACGTATTGTAAAATTGTATCACCTTAAGCATTGTGAAGTGCGATAGGAATTACCATTTAAGTTGTTGACAAAATGTGAAATAAGTCAAAATGCGCTTCTGATGTAAAGTTCACAATGTAAAAATGTATGTCAAAAGAGAAGCAATAACATCAACCTGTAGGCATACACTTTCAAACGGGTTTAATGCACAGCCATCACAACTCCTTTCTTTGAAAAAAAGAAAGAAATAAGTTTCAAATTTGATCCATTTCATATATAGTACAGTACTTAGTGTTTAGAAAAAAGTACACAATTAATGTACAATGGACAGTTACTATTTTACTATGCAAAACAAAATATAAGGGACCAGCTATAGGCGTGAGACTTGGTAACAGGGACGGATCCAGCCGGCGACAAGAGGGGGGGGGGGGGGCCCCAAATCTTGCGAATTTTTTTTTAGCGCCGACTTAGCCAGCCGGTGAATAAGGGGGGGGGGGTCCAGTTTTTAAAGAAAAATCCAGCGCCGACTCAGGCGATCGGTGAATAAGCGGGGGGGGGGGGGGGGGGGGGGGGGGGGGGGTAAGAGCACTTTTTTGTTCCCAATTCATGAGAGAATAATTAGCAGCGATTCATCGAGCCGTTGAATAAGCGGGGGGGGGGGGGAGGAAGGTGATGGAGAGGAGAACCACAATTTTTTTTGAGGGGGTGAAAAAATATATATATATATATATATATATTTTTTTTTTTTTTTGGGGGGGGGAGAGGGGTCAGGGGGTCCGATTTTGTTTTTGTTTTAAAAAAGGTTAAATTTACCCTTTTGGGGGTGGGGGGGGGGGGGGCCGGGCTGGAGAAATCGCCACGTTGATCCGCGCCTGCTTGGTAGGTCTGGGTCAGAATCGTGAGCATCCATCTTGATCTACTAAAGATCATACCAGCAGGCTCAGGCGGCGGCCGTATAGTCTTGCCAAAGGGCGATTATTACCCCTTTTTTCCTCCCCGGTCTGGCCCTGAGGGCTAGAAATATAAGCCTAACTCTATAAATTACCGTCAGATTAGCAGCCAAGGCCCCCTCGCCCCCTCCTGGATCCGCCCTGTCAGGGCATCTAATATATAAGACGAGGTTAAGAAAAAAAACATAAAAGCGTACAGCAGGATTTTGAAAAAAGTACCCCTTTTCTTGAAAATTGACGTTTTTTAACCCATTATCGCGGCACCGCGTGAACCCCTTTTTTCCTCCCCGGTCTGGCCCTGAGGGCTAGAAAAATAACCCTAACTCTATAAATTACCGTCAGATTAGCAGCCAAGGCCCGCTCGCCCCCCCCCCCTGGATCCGCCCTTTCAGGGCATCTAATATATAAGACGAGGTTAAGAAAAAAAAGATAAAAGCGTACAGCAGGATTTTGAAAAAAGTACCTCTTTTCTTGAAAATTGACGTTTTTTAACCCATTATCGCGGCACCGCGTGAACCGCGTCCAATCTTTTTTTTTTTTTTTTTAATTCATACGCGTTTTGTTGGTCACGCATGCTGACAGTAGCTACCCATTTTCTCTTCACATAAGTGCCTCCTCTCACCTCCGATAATTGCCCCTATTCAAATCTGAGAAATACTCGTTTTAAGTTTGACAAGTTCCCCTAATTCCCCTCCTGATAAGTGCTTTTTTCATCTCAGATGACTTTCCCTTTTTACCACTAATAACTGCCCTTTTTTTTTTGGCACGTGCCCCTTTTCCTTTCTAATAAATTCTCCTTTCCCTTCCTATAAGTGCTCTTCCCCCTTCTCATAATTACCCCTTTTCATCTCTGATAATTGCCCCGTTTATTTTAACATGTCCCTTTTTTTAGTTTAATAACGAGAACGACTTTCCCCTTCTCATGAAAGCCCCTTTTCACCTGTTATAAATGCCCCTATCAAAATCTGATTGGTGCCCCTTTTCCGACGACGAATGTTCTTCTCCCATTCTTATAAGTGCCCTTATTTTCATTCGTGGTGAGTGCCTCTTTTTAGGTGTAAAAAGTGCCCCATTTTCACCTCTGATAACTTACGCTTTGTACTTTGACACGTACTCATTTTCTTTTCTATTATGTGTCTTATCTCTTTTGCTAAGTATCCCCTTTTCTATCACATTAAACAAGTCCTTAATTTTAAGCGACTAAGATAAATTTTGCTCGCATTTATAGATGAAATATAATCATGTTACCTATAAAATGTCTTTTCAGTCTTCAGTTATGAGAATGTGCTTATATACCCTATCGGGATTGGGTTTTTCCTTCTTTATAAGATGTATTTTTCGCACTACCACTATACAAAGTGAATTTTCACACCATCACACCCAACTGCAAAATATGATATTTTGTAGGTCTATATGATACGTATAAAGAGAAACAAATATTGAAATCATCCCTTATAAATAATGTAACACAATGTAGGGGTATCTACCGATAATTATGTCTAAAAAATTGTATATTTTCACCTTTGAGATTTCCCTTTGTTGGTACCCTTTTTTGTTGGTAAATGCCCCCCCCCCCCCCACTTTGGAAGTCGCACCGCCGTCCCTGAGCTATATATATAGCTTGTAAGATATTTTGTTACATCCTCGTTTTTTTCCCTCCCTATTTAGCTGTTTCGTCATATTTCGAGCAGTATATGTTACAGTAAGTGACAAAAATAATGAAAAATAGACTCTAGTCCTAATTTGTTATAGTCTATGTTGTTGACAGGGGCGTACGCAGGATTTTTTCAAGGGGGGGTTTTAACAAAAAAAGGGGGGGTTTTGGTAAAAAATACACATATAATACACACATAACAAAAAATCAAGGGGGGGGGTTAACCCCCCAAACACCCCCCCCCCCCCCCCCCCCCCCCCCCCCTGCGTACGCGCCTGGTTGTTGATATCACTGTCCGCATGCACTAACCAATAACATCCCCATGGAAAGACCCTGCCATTTTTAATAGTGCCCTGACTCGTACTGTTAGGGGTGGGATTTTACTAAAAATGTGTCAGACAAAATAATGTAAGATCTTTTTATTAACCAAAATTAGCTCCCTCACCCGTTAAGCGTCTGTGTTTGCAGACTACTTCTCCGACCTGGGATTCCGCACCATGTGCATTTTGTTTTGCTTCAAGATGCATCATGCGTGTCGTCGATCGTGCACACACTATACTGTAGGCAGGCCTAGCATGCCTAGCCTAAAAATAACGCATGGAGCTAGCTGGCTGGAGCTAATTTAGCAGCCGATTCACGCCAGGCCATTCGACAGATCAGAGACACCTCGAGCTCGACAGACAATATTATTAAATTTGTTATATAAATAGGCACTGCAGGTGTGTTGGCAGGTTAGTAGTAGTGTAATTACATAATATCACGGCATTCTAATAAGAAATAAGCCACTAGATCTACTCAATCACTTCATTTTAGGGTAACTTTTTATGTATCTTGCTGTTCAGTCCAAGGAGTTTCACCTCCCCATTAACTTTACACGCAAATGTGTACGTACAGTGCACGTGTATCTAGCGGCACCCAGATCCAGCCCTTGTGTTTAGGGACAGTTTGTGTATCGGGACAGTTGATTTAAAATGGTAATTTGGAGAAGTTTACACGTTATAAATTTGGATAAGATTTCGATTACCTCACCAATTGGGTTTAAGACGATCTTGTCAAGGGCGGCGATTTCTTTTCATGCCCGGCGGGGGGAACCAAATGCGAGGGACGAGGGAGCAGTGGTGTCATGAGCAAAAACGTTTTTTGGGAGGAGGGGGCAGAACAAATCTGCATCACCCCCTCTCTAGTCTTACATGTTACAGGCCCTGCGGAAAGTTTTTCAAAGTGGGGGGGGGGGGGGGGGGGGAGAGGTAGAGCTTAAGTTTTTACGAACAGGTAGAGTCTAGTGCAAAGCAAGTGGATCGAGCGTAAAATTGGCTTGGGGTCCAAGGGGGTAAAGCAGCGGCAGGGGTCAAGGGGCTTAGCCCCATGGCGCTCGTTTTTTTTCTTTCTTTTAGGCATTTAATTACGGTCGGATGAGCATATTTTGATACCTTAATATTTGACAGTGACACTGGCATGCAGGGACTCGAAACCGTCATAAGTATTAAACTTCTTGACTAATGTCATGAGTAAGTCGACATTAGTGAGCTACTTGTCCGCCACGTGTTTCATAAAGTAGGGTGTCTGATCGCGGATCCGATGTTGTGTTCTAAAATCCTTCCCATAGAGATTGCATGTATCCCTATGCACAGGCGCGTACGCAGGATTTTTTCAAGGGGGGGGTTTTAACATTTATAAATCGGGCCGAAAATTTTGTAACGACTCAGCCCACCGCTGAATAAGCGGGGGGGGGGGGGGGGGGGGGGGGGGGGGGGGGAAGAGGACACTTTTTTTTCTTTTTTTTTTACCTCGAAATTTGAAAATTTGACATTTTGCTTCGTTGGGGGGGGGGGGGTAGGGTCACCTGTTTTTGGTCAGTCATCCAAAAGGGGGGGGGGGGGGTTTATACACATAAAAATACCAAAGGGGGGGGGGTTAACCCCCCAAACCCCCCCTGCGTACGCGCCTGCCTATGCAGTCTATGTGCATTGCGCGACCATGCAAAATTGGTCAACGTTTTTTTTTTTTAAATGTTGAGATTCAAACCTTTATTTGTTGTGATCCTGAAAGTGAGACTCAAAAAATGAGGTGTCATACATGTATGTCAGGCCTGTGTATGTAAGAGCAGACTAATCTTCATCATTCCAAAGGGGTGTCTGAATTCTAAAAATATCTTGGTCAAAACAGCGATTGAAATGTTCTTTACATCCTAGCTCCGAAATTTGCCACTTTGCATACGCTTGCATATTGCGCAATGCAGCTGTTCGGCTAAATTTAGCAAAACAACATAACTTTTGGCCCTTGGTGCTCACAGTGCCGACAATCTCCGACATGAGCGGAGGAAGGGTACAAGAGAAAGGTGGGGTCCAGTGGGCAGAGCCCCCGGAAGCTCAGGTTTTTTAGGCATTTAATTACGGTCAGATGGGGTCCAGGGGGCAAAGCCCCCAGAAGCTCAGGTGAAAACCATGCCTTTTCAGCAACATTTGTAACTCACTGGTATCGAATTAGAAATATACCACCTTTGAATGTTATACTGCCCCCCCCATCATTACGCCTATACGAGGGGGCATAATGAACGAGAGGGGCGATGACGGAAGTGACTACCACCTGATACGTTTTTTGAAGTTTTGTTGTATTAAAAAATTACATTCCTTAGCAAAACTATAGTATAAAAACAAGCAATATGTTTTTTTTCACACTTCACTTTTCTACAATATTTACTTGACCACTTTGCTGTGATTTTATGCGAGAAGATTTTTGCATTTTTATTTTTCTTAACGTCCTGGGCCCTCCAGAGCCTAAAAGTTTGTTGCAGTCTTTAGTCGATATTTGCTATACACTTTTTGGGGCATTTTTTCATTTTTTTTTTTGGGGGGGGGGGGGGGGAGGGTCCCCTCCCCCTCCCCGGGATCGCCGCCCCTGCATCTTGTTAAATCCAAAGCCAAAAGCCAAGGCAAAAGTGTATGTTGGTTTTATTTTTGTTGAACTTGAGCCGGACTCTACTCGCAACCCAAATCACTGAATCTGTGCAGTGTATACTAGTAGATGATTGGGTGACCATATTTTAGGGAGATTTTAAATATATTTCAAAATGTGATATTAAGTACATGATTTCTCATATTCTACACACATTTACTTAGTTCAATACTTAAATTATTACCAAAAGGAATGCAGAGTTTTTTTTACCGGTAATACAAATTGGTGCAACTAGAAAAGTTATCGTCAAAGAATTCCAGAGATATGGCGATCTCAAAGTTCATTGTCAGATCGCTGCAACTCCAGAAAAAGTTGTGAAAAAACAAAAACAAGACCTTAATTCAAGAGATCAATCAAATAAAAGCTAATTGCATATTTTGCAAAAACTGACAGAATATCAATAATCGGAATTGGTACTGCAAAATTTGCTGATCTTTTTGTCAAAATGTTCATAATTTCACACTTGATTCAATTGAAAATTTCGTCTCTGGGTAATTTTAGGTTCCTCTTTCCATTGGTGGTATCAGATTTTTGAAATCTTGCTGATTTAGTTTTTTTTTAAGATCATCCGCAAAATATGGTCATACTACTGAGGTTTGTTATATTCCCCAAAGTTTGCCGAACCCCTGAGTCACTGCCCACGTGCCCTTTTACACTAATTGCTATTATTGTAAAGTAGGTACCAGTATCAAATTGGCAATGCAAAAACAGTTTTTTTTAATGTACATAATGTCTTTTCATTTCCGGCAAAACCAACATCGTGAACGCTCGTGAGAAGTCAGCATTTAAAAAATGTAAACGGCATGTTAGCTCATTATCATCAGAAACACATGGAAGGTAAGCAAATCGCTTTCACTCCAGTAAAACATTTTCACATTTTTTGGTTAAAAATTCCAGAGTAATAGTGTTTTGCGTATCTTCCACATATTCCTGATGATAATGAGCCAATGAGCCAACATTCAATTTTACATGACAAAAACTCTGACCTTTTACGAGAATTTGCAATGTTCTGTCGGAGAAGCAAATACATGCGGTGTACAGAAAGTGCCTGCTTTTGTATCACTTTGTAAGAGTAATAACGCTTTTGCGTATCTTCCACGTATTCCTGATGATAATGAGCTAACATTCAATTTTACATGACAGTTTGCAATGTTTGTTCTGTCGGAGAAGCAAGTACATGCGGTGTACGTGAAAGTGCCCGATTTTGCATTGGCACTTTAATACTTTACAACAATAGCAATTAGTGTAAAAAGGTGCATGTGGGGAGTGTTGATAAATTCAGCAAAATCGTTATAACAAGGTAATTTTGCTGGTCCCAGCTCTTTATATTGTAGGGTGTTATTTTTACCCAGAATACATGTACCGTAATTAACGGTGTATAAACCGCCCTCGTGTATTAACCGCACCCCTCTTTTTCGCCCTTTTTTTGCCGACTTTTTTTTGCTGACTTAAAAAACAGTAGAGGACCTAGGGTAGAACCTTGTGGTACTAGTCAGAAGAAAAATTGGAGGAATTATTGTTATAAACTACATATTGAAATCTATCAGAAAGATTACTTTCAAATCAAGATGACAAACAAATTTGAGTGTTCTAGTTTCCGAGTGGTGAGTGAACACACCGATTACTGAGCTGGGAGACATTGCCAGGCATAGCGCCAGGTGGAGGGGCATACATCAAAACTTTAAAAAAATGATTTATTTTTGTTTTTTATTTTTTTTGGTGTACCGTGTATAAACCGCAACCCTGACTTTGAATTTTTTTTCGGCGGCAAAAAGGTGCAGTTAATACACTGTTGATTACGGTATATAATTTTCATGGACCCAGTGTCCTTGTTATATATTTTTTCCACAGTAGATCTAGATGAAAAAGATTGATATCAGAAAATTATATGTTGTGCGGTGTATTCTTCAATTAGCAAGGAATACACATTAAAACATGCTAAACTAATGGTTTCTTTAATTTCATTTGTATAATTCTTACCACAGATCCTTGGAAAATTGGCTTGGACAAATTCGATGAGAAACAGTCCAGTATGGCCTTGCTATTGGAAGGACATAGAAGCAACACTTGGGTGATTTACCCCAATAGTCGACGACCATAGAAAGTGAATGAGCTGAACTGACCTATAGCATTCGCCTAAAAAATAAAGATCTTTGCGAAGTTTTTCATAAAAATTGTCTTCACGGTCTTCAGCTGATTGACTCCATTCTTGAGAATAGTGGAGAATCATCCATCCAAAATCAGCAAATCTAAAGCTGAAGTGGAACTAATTCTTCTGCAGACGATCTTTCTGTATGATGGATGCATGTTTGTGAGATCCAATATCAACATCAGAGACTTTGGGGATTCTTAACTAAAAGGGGCCCTCAAAGAACATGGAACCGCCAGTGGGACGTGCATGTCAGAAAAGTAAGAGATCAGCTGCCATACGTTCCAAGTACAGGGAGGAGAGTGATCAAGACACAACATCTACAGTCATGAAGAAAGATGCAAAGAGGTCGCGATTAAAATGCGATGTGTGCAGCCAAGGTTTCCTGAGAGAAAGAGCTCTCTTGAACAATAAGCAGACCCATATCAGTGGTGCCCTCAGTGAAAGATATTCTAAGACCCCGACTTCCCACGGAAGGGAAGGATCTGTTGCGAGTGTACAGCGATACCTTACGTTGGATATAGCAATGGCTATGAAACTACGAGGTAGCAGGTCGTATGAAAGCAGAAAACCATCTAGCAGTGGAGGTGTTTCAAAAGAGATAGCAATACAAAGCTGGTCTAAGGGACCAAACTCTAACCAGATGAAAGGGACCGAGAGACGACCTCGTGTTTCAAAACCTAAGAAAGTAGACAGAATTTTATCAAGCCAGACTCGATCTGACAAAAAGGAAAGAAAAGGTGTAAATGAAACACCAAAACCTACTGATATTTTAGGTGAGCGTGGGGAGGGCTGGGAATGTCCAAGCTCTGAAAACCCTCTGAAATCTAGTGCAATAAATATTTCTGTGAGTGACCCAGAAGAAGAAAAACCCAGGACTGTGCTAGAAATGGTGACTGACGCTTGGAATATTTTGGACACCGATACTTCAGACGTTCCCCAGCCTAAGAAGCTCAACCTAAAAGCAGAAGCCAAGGAAACTAGTTTGTGTTTCAATGTGACAACCAGAGACAAGAGCCTGCAAGGATCAACTCTAGAGACTGAACAAGGTCTTGGCGAAGCCATTCAAGCTAATCGGAAGGAACATTCTATAAAACTAGATTCACTAAAAACGAGCGCTGTAACTGCAATGCACGATGGGGTTATTGAGCTAGTTAGCAGCCTGCAGGGTGAAAAAGACAAATGCTTCATAGCTAAGTTGCAAAGCTCTCAATCGAACAAGAAAACCAGGGGTATGGAAGTGAAATCGATGTCTGCGAGTTCTGATGAATCGGAATCTGGTGAGAGTGATTCTGATTCTGATTGGAATGATGAGTCCAAGGAAACAATTAGCGGTGAAAAAGACCAATCTGCTGAAAGGAAGAACAGGAGAGCCAAGAGGAATACATTTTGTGAAATTTGTCAAAAGGATTTTCAAAATCTTCCAAGGCATCTTTTTACTCACTATGGTGAGCGAAGCCACAAGTGCAAAGTCTGTGGGAAAGCATTCTTCGAGGCCCGCGTCCTTGACAAGCACGAGACAACCCACACAAAGAAGTTCAAGTGTGGCGTCTGTGGAGAGATGTTCAGCAAGCTTCGAGTAGCTAGGCGGCATGCCAAGATCCACCTCCCCAGTAAACCCTACAGCTGTGAAATCTGCAATCAAGCCTTCCGCACCCGCAGCGATGTTCGAAATCACTTAAAGATCCACTCTTCCAGGCGCTTTGTATGTGATATCTGCGGACAGGGGAAACACAGCCTCAATGCACTCAACTCCCACAAGCGAAAACACACTGGCGAGAAACCCTACGTTTGTGAGATTTGTGGAAAGAGCTTCAGATACTCTAGTGGCTTGCACGTTCATAACTTCTCCCACACAAGCGGAAAACCCTATTCTTGTCCTATCTGCAGAGAGTCCTTTGCACATAATTACCTCAGGAAGCGCCATCTCTTGACTCACGAGACAGATGCAGTAGTCTCAGAGAAGGATAGTCAGGGTGACGTTTCTTTCAAAGCTGATGTGCAGCAGAACAAGAACCTCATTATTCAACAGCTTTCACCTAACTCCCAGGATGTGGCGACAAATTCACAACTTGGCACCCTAGAACAGACGTTATCTCTAGAAGAGCCATTGATGCAGGTACGAGGATTAAATGTCTGAATGATAAAGGCAAAAGCACATCTTACAAAATGCATGCAATAAACTGGTTTACCAATATATTCAACTTTATGGATGTTTCCTTCCTTGGGACCTAGTCAAAAGTTATTCAATTAACTTGTGGTCAATGATTGGAGTACTTGGAATCCAGTCTATATAGCAAGCCTCGTGCAAGCCTCAGGCAAGCTTTTGTGTCAAGAACAACAACAATTTGGTAAAGTAGTAAATGGGTCTTTTGTAGGAGAGGAGAAGATCTAACTATGGGCAGGGCCCCCACACAAACATTTTCATAAGGATCCAGAGCACCGTTTTGAAATAAAATGATGGGAACTCTTGGCTAGATTCACCTTGATCTAAAATGAATAAATGCTGTGGCCACTTTTGCATGTAAATGAATAGAAGGGCGATCTTTGCAGTTTAATAAAACCAAACTAACACTAGCCGTCATGTACAGTACATGTACATGTATACTCTCTTTTTACATGCATCTAATGCAGAAATAGGAAGCTTGCTAAACTTACATACCTTTACCAAGAAAAGTTTTTTATTTATTTTTTTAGTGTTCAGTGGCAACATGTCTTTATGGTTTTAAATTATTCTATCTTTTACAGGAAACCAGTGCTGATCAGGCAACTTGCTACCCTGAGACAGATCTGCCAGGACCCCAATCCTCCCAGAATGATCAACAGACGTTTGTCAACAAGGCGAAGAATATCAACAAGGTTCTGGGACCGGACGCTTTCAAGCAGAACTTGATCAATGGCCGTGGCAGTCGTCAAACACCCGTAGATTCTCTTGTTTTACCTCTGTGTGATGGGACCTATAAGTCTCTCAAGGATTTGCAGCGACAGGGCATGGAAAGCGATGATCTGCCAAGACACTAGTAACAGGTATAGTTAATTGTTCACCCTTCTGGTTATGAAGATAAGAATTATATTGTTACTGTACAGTTGTAATCCTTAGAACAAAAACGCAAATCCAGATCTCTGTTAGTATCTGCAGGCCTGATAATTACCCGATTTAAATCGGTTTCCCGATATTATTATTTTTTTTTTTTTTACCCGAATCCCCCCCCCCCCCCCCATTTTCCCTATTTTTTCCTTATTTTCTCTATTCTTTCCGATGTTTCCCCATTTTTCCCCCATTTTTTTACTCAAAAGGGAGGATTCTTTTTCTATGCCATTTTTTCCCCCTGAATCCTCTTTTTATTTTGTTTAACTCACAGGGGGCGTGGTTGAGGGGGGGAAAAAATTATTTTTCTTTAGTGCTCACTTTCACCCCTGTATCTGTAGCAAGGTTTTAACTTGTAAGAAATTATTTTGAGGGCTTACCGGTATGTAAATGAATCTATCATATCATCTTCAGGCATTTTAAGTATTGAGAACCAATACATACATGTAGTACTTACAATAGCTATTTCCTCTTTGAATAATTTCACAGATTTCAGATGAGGGAGCTTGTTCCAAAGTAAGAAGCGGCCGAGGTTAAGCTACCGAGGTTAAGCTACAAGCATCACCAGGAGTTAGGAGCTGAGAGAGCAAAGGTCATCGATGATACAAGACAAGCGCCCCCTATGTGATGAAAGTTCCATGAGATCCTCCCAAGTTACTATGAACAGTCCAGGTTTCTAAATTATGTAACTGTTTTAGTACAAGGATATTTTCAAATCAATACTTAGGTGTTGTTGTTGTTTTTTTGTTTTTTTTAAATGATGGTTATAAATTAGGATGCCTTCAGTATTATAAACGAGTCCTCCAATTCTATGCTTTTGAAATTCAATGTCACCATTTGTATTACGCTGTATGAAAAATCTAGCACATTATAGATCTCAGGTACAAGAATTTTAACAAAACTATTCAACATTTTGGTTATGTTGACTCCACATTTCTGTATTTTTATGATGATGATTTGAGCTACTTGAAGAGACTTAGCATCATCTGTGTCCTTGGGGTTGGGACTTAGATCTATTCCGCCTGACCCTGTCCCAGGAAAACTCTGGCTTTAGAGGCAGAGTCTCTTGTGTTAGACACAGAGTCACTGTCGGGGACTGAATAGGTTCTCGCTTCAGGCTACGGCAATTCATGTGTTCATATGTTTGTGAATTTTGTATTTATGTTGTAGGGCCTCCACGGAAAAAAAATCTTTAACTACTGATTCAGCTACCCTACTAAAAAAAGACTACAGTAGTAAATAAATAAAATAAATAAGTAATAATAATAATAGCTAGTTCTTATATAGCGCTTTTCAGGACCGAAGGCCCTCTCAAAGCGCTTTACAGATATATATATATATATATATAAATGTTGGAAAGCAGGAATGAAGAATATGACTGAGCAGAGTCCGTCATAGAAAATTCTTGGGATGTCCAGGGGATCAATGGACAAGCATCATGTTCTCCCTCGAAAAGAATTAAATGATTTTGATATCGTCCTCCCATCTGTGTTTACAAATCTAATTCAGAAAGACAATTGAGTCTATTATAAGAGAGAGCAATCCATTTGCCTGAAACTTTGCTATATTCTATTTCAAGCAGTCTAAATCAGATTAATTCACTGTGCCGCATTAAATACTCCTTTCCTTTTTATGCTTGTACATTCATTAGATCCTAAAATTTACCTGTTGTATGCTTTTTTTTTTGTCACTCCAACCTTTTTGAGATCTTAATTCCCATGTATGAAGAGGGCATACAAAACTTTAAATATCACAGCCTGGAGCGATTGATGGTTTAGCAAGTGTCAGATCATCAAGCGAGTATTTTCATTTTCTGTTACATCCATGAATCTTTATCAAGCTAGATATATCGGTGTCCGTCTAATGTAAATCGTCACTTTCTCAAGTATAGGTTAATGGTCGACCACGCATTTGTCTCATAACCAAGCTAATCAGATGAAGCATCAAGGCAATTACTTGTTTTGTTGTTGCTTTCTTGTGCTTCGAGATGGAAATGGAATAGTATGTGATGTTTGGGAAGCCCTCTTTCGAATTTCACAATGATTTTGAAGAGCAGAATGTGTCTTGGATATCTTCAATCTTGGAAAGAGAAAAAGGTGGAACTGGCATTTAACCAATTACTTTTTTAATCATCAATATTCAATAAAGAACATCTTTTAATCCTACTTTCTTTGACTCTTTTGCCACTGGTGAGCATTCTTGCCAATAAATAATACATTTCAGTAACCCAGAGGGATTGACAGCTGTAAAATCTTTAAACTCCTGCTTGACTACTATAAAATATATTCACATAAATTCACTCATAGATTCTGATCTATCCTTCTGACAGTTATTCCTCAACATTTGTGAGCCCCTTCTACAAGCATCAGTCTCTACTTTAATCGTATATATATCTTTGTAACAAAAGGGAAATTTGAAAATTAAAATTTGACCTCGGCATGTTATAACATGTACATTATATTTTGCCATTATTTGAATAGTACATTGTACCATATTCCATGACATAGCCATAATCTTTGTAATACTTACGTGGCATGTTTGCTCATCTTCTGGCAAGATACCGTTTACAACTTCTTTGGCCAAAATTGCCAAAACCCGCTCGGGAGATAGCCAGCAAAGTTTTGAATCTTTCGTCCTCTCTTTCCATCTTGTGGACTCTATTCAAGTGGTTGTCTACCCTTTGCACATAGGCCTTGCAATCCTCTACCGGGCAGGAAAATCGTCTTTCTAGACTGAGGAGCCCCTGCTGTGAGGTGACAGGAAGAGAGAAGTCCTCCTCCTCCTCCACCTCACAGCTTCCACCTACAATGCCAGCCCTCTGAAGCAAGAGGGTATTTTGGTAAACTTGCCGTTTTATCTCGACCAGTAGTTTGAATATATTGGCATTAGGCACGTAGTTTGATCTGGAATATAAAATTAGATCACAAGTACATGGTTTAGATGTATCTAGTATAACGTCCGAGGAAAAATCCTCATCTATCTTCTTAAGCTGATTTGCCATCTCTACCATTTCATCTCCTGACGCTGCAGAGAAGACCTTAAACCCCCTCCCTCCTTCCCCCCCCCCAAAAAAAAAAACACAACAACAACCCTTTCCTCAGAATGTCAAGCATTGTCAACCGTATTCCACAGGTCAGGGTAATTAATGATATTTAACAAATAGGACTCTAGGATTTTATATGACAATGTACCTCAAAAATGTTATTTGACGTCCACATGTTGCCACCTGCACCATACCATTCCATTTTGGGATCCTTTGAATGACGCTCCAATATGCCCATTCAGAATATCGGATGACGTAATGAAACGTAACAATGTCATTAATTGAGCAGATGTTAATGTAAAGATAAATTGGTGGAACCAGTCAACAACCTGTGTTTCCAGAGCAGCTTGGTATGGATTCTCCCCCAAGTTCTACTTGTAATCTTGAAACATTTTCAGCAGTTAAGGTGCCCCTTCAATTCTAGCCTTGAAAAGACATACATGTACACTGTAGAAGTACTTTAGGAGGCTGAATGCAATCTAAATCTTCTTCTTGAAAATTTCTCTCTTTCTTAGCCAGGTTTCTTATTGCTTTTATGTTGTTCGCTGATTTGACCCTTTGTCACTCCTCATAACCTCCACACCTTACAACCCAAAGGTCAAGCTGGACATTACTCGCTCGGTCCGGTTCTTCAAACTGTGGAGGAGTCTGTACAGAAACTAACATGTCCAAGAAAATAGTCAATTTTTTGCCAACCTTGTTTTAGCAAAACTATGAATCCTCCCAAAATATTCATACAAGAGGTATAGTGATAGATATCAACGTTAACTTTATATCTTCTTCAAAATAGTGATTAGATTGGACAGATCTTTGTTTTCCAGGAAGGTTTCGATGACTTGTCATTTTGCCTGCTCTCTCGATTTCTCTCTGCCGGAGCTGAATCAATTTCTAAAGCATTTCGGCTCTCATTCCCCGATGTATCCCTATTGCACTTGCCCATAGGAGCATTAACATAATACCCATCTTCCCAGGACTGTCGATAGTGGAGGCAATGATGTATGTGCTTTCTTGAGTCACATCCCTGCATAGAAACCTCCTACAGTCTTTGCATTTAACCGATGCCTCTGAATCTTCACATACATGTACATACCTGTAGACACTGGTCTGGTACTGCTTCTACTGTAAGCATGTGATGAATGAGTGTTTCCCTGCATGACATAATTTACCTCAAAAATGTTATTTGACGTCCACATGTTGCCACCTGCGCCATACCCATTCCATTTTGGGATCCATCGAATGACAGTCCATTAAACCATTCAAAATATCTGAAGACGTAATGAAACGTAACAAGATCATTAATTGAGCAGATGTTAATGAAAAGATAAATTGGTGGAACCAGTCTACAACCTGTGTTTCTAGACCAGCTTGTTATGGATTCTCCCCAAGGCGAATACCTTAGGAGATCAGGAAGGGCTTGAAACAGTTGCTCATGAAACAGTAAAATACGTCACTGTCCATCCAACCACTCGCTGACCTCCCAAGGTACGCATTGGCCGGTCCTCCTTCTAGTGGATTCTCCCGGAACCGCTGACCGGCGTATACCATGGTGGCTGGTGAAACACCCCCGAAGCGGAGATGGTTACCAGCACTGTGATTTGCGTCTTGTCAGAAGTACTGTATGAACTGACAGTTTTAGCCCCCTTCCCTGCTATGACCTTCTCTATTTTGCCAGCGAGAGGGAAGCCACTCTTTTCACAGTCCCGGGCCCCTTGCTCCTGAAGATAGGACTTGAGGTCCTGAAACCAGGTGTCTAGCTTTTCCTTCGTGAGGATAGCCCTTTCTCCCCCTAATTGCTGGGGTGTCCTGATCGACAGCTCTTTGTGCCTCTTCTTAAAGAGAGAAAACCCCTTGTCACCCAGCTCATTATCTGTCACTATCTTTGACTACATGGTTTGACGACATCTGTCTTTTTGGTCTTCATCCCTTCAATTCCTTCCAATTGTACACCACTCCACATGGTATTGTACTCCCAAACTGCAGTGTTTTCTATCTTACTGTAACATTTAAAGTAAAGGGTACTCCCATCTGATCCAATTGACTCCTAGTATGAGATTTGTGCATTAGATTTGATTTATTTCCACATTTACATGAAAAGACATAACAAAAACAATATACATAATAATTATTAATACATTAATGACATAATAAACATTAGAACAGATCCAACAAGAACAAAATACAGAACGCGCATAACACCTAATCCTTTCTAACCCTGATACATCCACATGTAAATCCTTATCTGTGATTATGTTAACTTTTATTGTGTCTAAATCAACTTGGTGGGAGGAATATGTCTCACTTAACAGACTATTTTCAACAATGGAGGATACCCGCTGGCTGACACATGAGGATAAATTTTTGTGGGTACACAACCTGTGTCTATACTGTATATTTTGAAACTCTGATGATAGTGTAGAGAGACGCCTTTCCAAACTTTCTTCCTGGCTTTCCCCTGCAAGGTAGCGCAATGCCGTCACTGCCTCTACATTGTTGGCAGTAATGTCAGCATCACAATCAAAATTGTTCTTGATTTGCTTGAAATCTTGCGGTATCAAATTATGTACAAATGTAGTGATTGCTGAAGGAGATTTGGAAGCTGCCCCTCCCCCTGTCAATCTCCTTCCTGAACTCCATACGCTCCACTCGTTCTTCGCCACCAGCTTCATTCGTTTCCATTGCTCCTTGAGTTCTTTCAATTCCCTCTTTGTTCCATACCGACCTTGACAGGCTCTATTCAGCAATAGTGGAAACTAGCTGACTGACACATGAGGATAGCTTTTCGTGGGTACACAACCTGTGTCTATACTGTAGATTTTGAAACTCCGATGATAGTGTAGAGAGACGCCTTTCCAAACTTTCTTCCTGCGTCCGTTTAGACTTCTTGGTGGAATGGCTTGGTCTCTGTTCTTTCTCTGTAGCCGGCCATCTGAAATACCCCCGTTAGGAAACCTTTCTTTGATTGAATGTTAGCCATTTCTTCACTTCCTCTCTTGTAGTTGTGTCTGTTTACTAGGTGGCTGCCCACCCTCCCAACAGTCATGCCACAGACGGGGCATTCCGTGGCTGCTTTGGGGTTGGGAGTGTTTAGGTGACGAATTGGCTCTCTATAAAAATGGTAAATTAAAGAAAACATTGATGGAAATCTTCATATCGTGTCATAAAAAATATGAGTACAATATCCTCATATCGTGTCATACATGTACATGTATGTACATGTAATGCATGTTTTGTAGGGATACAGCTCATATTTCTTGAAACTTTAACATTCTTAATACCAACCTTGGTACTCGGTGATAACACTGCTTTCAAACTTACTTTGTCAATTACAATGTTCTTTACACCAAAGATGCCTCAATGATCTGTAGTTTCCTTAATTCCTAAATGCATCATGTCATTCACATAACACTCGAACAGGGTCTCCTTATTATTCTCTAAGACCATGCAAGCCTTTATGAAACTCCGTCCAGACTTTGTTAACTTTGTTTCAAACATCACCACTAGAAACAACTTGTTGATTTGATGCAAGCTGTGCTGGCAAGAAAAATGTTGCTTTCCTGCTTGATTCTTCTCTTGATGACAGAGTGCATAAAGGAACTTTGCAATCTTAAATGTCTCTGGCACCTCTCCGTGGCAGAGGCATAACAAAACAATGATCCGCCCAAGGTACCAAGGAACACTATCCGTAAATGAAATAATATTTTATTTATAAATTTATTGTAAAGTATTGCGAAATAAGCACTAGAAAATTTACAAAAAAAAGTTTACAAAAAATTAATATAAACATTTACCCGTAGTGAGACTCCAAATAAATAATAGCTACTCTGGCAATAAAATTCAATCTGTAACCAATATTGTGTCCCAATATTTCTTTGCCCATTACTGAAAAAAAATTGTTCTATAGATAGTGAAGAAACTTTGTTTTAATCCTGTCTATCACTTTGTGTAGATAATTTGGCCAGGAGACATACATGTATGCAAAGTGAGTCTTCAACAGGTTCCTCATGAAGACTGCGTTTACCTTGTAGACTTTGACCTCGTCTACCTTGGGGTGATGAGCTCTGTAAACAGACCGGAGGCGAGAGAACAGGACAAACACTTCTTTCAGCTTTTCTCGCCTCTCCTCATCTTCGACTAGCTGCAAGACAATGTCATTGTTTTTCAGGGCGAACAATGCCCGCGCGAAATTACTAGGCATCATCAAGGAGGGACCTAGTCCAAGCATGGACAACAAATGATCATCAAACATTTTCTCTGCGTTCTCGTAACACCCCTTCACATCTTGACGAATTTCCCATGTCTGGATTCTGGCGGTTTCACATGTGATCAACTTCTTAAAAAACGAGCCCAGGTTTATGTCTGCATGGGTAGCATCGATCAGCTTCTCTCGCGGATCCGATTGCAGAACTGGACAAGATTTCACACCTTGCGACATCTCGCCAAGTCAGGTCATCTGGGTTTTCAACAAGGACAACTTACCTTCTTGAACATCCATGGTTGCATACCCTGACAGCTCCACTGGACAGCCACATATGATGGTAACATGAAGATGTGACCAAAGTCACTTTGGTTGTTTTTAGTCATCAATAGACGCAAATAAGCATTAATGATCTGAAGGAAAAAAGAAACATTAACAAACACATTTAGAATGATTTCCCTCTGATCTAATGATCTCCACCCCCTTCTGGAGATAGGTCATCAGGGTTAATCAGCATGTAGTTGGCTTTGGCATCCGTCTCCTCGAATATCCTGGTAATCCTGAAACTGCCCAGTTCTGACTTCGCTTTCTCTCGGGTAGCATGTCACAACGTACATACACAATTCAAAGTTGCTTAGTTAGCTTCCTTTTAATATCCTGCAGAATACTTGGGAGTATCTCAGTAGTGGTGCTGAATAGCATATTCAACAACTGTGTGTGAATCCTGTTGTGAATAACAGAGATAAAACAAAGAATGACTATGTCGTTGGGCTTGAGAGAGCTGTCGGGGTTGGACTTTTAAACAACCTTGACTAGAGTCAGACCAAATGAAGCCTTTTTTTTGGATTCGACGTTGTATTTTATGGCAGTCTCAATCTCAAACAAGTCTTGGACTCTGTTGGCCTTTTCTACTGACGTCACATATCCTTTATGGCCATCTTTAGAACTAGAAACTGCAGTCCAAACAGACTCCCATGGATGGTTAACCTCCGGCTTCGGCTCCACTTTGGCAAGTTGGACTGCTAGTGATTCGAGCGTGTAAGCTAAGCATGCAAGAGGCGCGGCGCTGCATGGCCGGCCGGCCCGCCCGCCAGCCGATGGAAGAACTCTGACAGCTGTTACCGTATGTGTTATGATAGAGTTTGCATCGATATGCATGACGTCAGTAGACTGAACCAAGATAAAAGTATTGAGTAAATAAAATTCAGCTTACCAACTTCCTTCTATTACTCTGCTCCTTTAATCTTTCCTCTAGATTGAGGAGCTCCTGCTGAGAGGTCAGAGGAAGAGAGAACTCCTCCACCTCGGCGGTGGCACCAGGAATTCCCCTCTGCTGGTTGAGGAGTATGCTTTGTGTTACCAGCTGCTTTATCTCCACCAGCATTCGCATTATATTTGTACCCATAGAATGATCTGGAATATCAAATTGGAAAACAAATTGAAGTAAATCTGGTCAATGCAGTGACAAAATAAATACAAAAACAAAATCAATAATTGATGAACCACTATACCACGGCGTCAAGATCAGTCAATATAATTCAATTAAGTTTATTCATTTTCATAAAAATCACATTACAAAAACACATACATTTGCAAAAATAACATGCACAATTTTTCACTAGAATATACATACCCTCCCGTGCCAAAAGTATTGCAACATAGACACACACATTACACAGGAGACAAATAATTGAAAATGAGTGCTGTTTTAATGAATATGTAGTGCATCATTTGTTATCATACTATCAGGCACATTTTATTGATATATCAATAGTCATTTTTCATGTAAGATTCACGAGTCTCTAGTATTTTGTTGGATATCCTCGCCTTCTAATGATGGCGCGCATCCTTCTTGGCATCGTCGCGTAGAGTCCTTGCAATCTTTCTTGGGTGATGCTGCCCCAGGCCCTGAAGATAGAGCGGACCAAACCTTCCCTCGTGGTTGGTCGGTCTTTGGTGTTGGCTCTCTTGATGTCATCCCACAGATTCTCTATCGGGTTAGCATCTGGTGATTGCGCCGGCCACTGCACCCTGTTGACGCCAGTTTCGTCATACCATTGGTCCATCCTGGCTGCCCTGTGTGCCGGTGCGTTGTCATCCTGGAAGACGAACGGGTGTTGCGCGTTGCCAAAGATGTTAGCAATGGTTGGAAACAAGTGGGCGTCCAGAATATCTCGATATTTGGCGTTATCAATGTTCCCATCTACACAAATTTAACCACAAATTTAACGAATTTCATCATGTTGCAATACTTATGGCATGGGAGGGTAAGTACATTAAAATATTAAAGGGATAGTCCACCCCAGGATTTTCTTTAGCTGACGATATAGACCTAATAATACCATGAAGAATGATACAAGTCTCATTAAAATCCATGATCACATAACGAAGATATATCGACTTTTTTATCGAAAATCAGCCGCCCCCCAAATGCAAATGCGTTACATGGGCATGAAACAATTGTGACGTATGTTGCGAGCTGCCTTCTTATTTCGCAGACATTCACTTTCGCTTTCACTTTCATTCATGATTCGTCGTGTCAGTGCGATAACAGTGTACCGCGAGCGAAAGTGAATGTCTGCGAAATAAGAAGGCAGCTCGCAACATACGTCACAATTTCGATACTATCGGTTATTTTTTGGCGATCGTTTTTTGCCCATGTAACGCATTTGCATTTGGGGGGCGGCTGATTTTCGATAAAAAAGTCGATATATCTTCGTTATGTGATCATGGATTTTAATGAGACTTGTATCATTCTTCATGGTATTATTAGGTCTATATCGTCAGCTAAAAAAAATCCTGGGGTGGACTTTCCCTTTAAACAATAATGGAAAAAGGGAAGTTATAAAAACCCACATAATAAAGATTTGAAATTACAAAAACTTATTTTGCCCCAAAAAAACTTGTATAACAACAGAAACAAAAAACAACAACATAAAAGCCCTACAAATACACACATACACACACACACACACACACACATGCGGTTAACCTTTAAAGCTCAACTGAGTGGGTTAAACTTTGTCATTATTGTGTCTATTGTCTATCATGAATAATAAGGTAATAATGATAATTACAAAAAGAATAATTGAGGTAAAGGGAATAATTTGAAAAATTAATAATGTGAATTATAATTCTCAACAGAACATATTGCTCACATGGGTAAAACATTTTACAACTACACCTCTTCCTCCACCACTGCCTCTTCCTCTATCCCATACATGTACTCTCTCCTCGGCTCCTCCTCTTCCATCTCCTCCTCCGTGTCCTCCTCCGCAGTCCAATGAAGGACCCACTCCTCCTCCTCGTCCTCTACCCACGCTGCCTCCTCTACCTTGTCCATGCGTTGTACCTCGATCTAATCGATCTCCTGGACCACCACTCCTACCTCCTCTACCTCGTCCTGGATGGCCTCCAAAGCAGCTAGTTCGGCCTCCTCTTCCGCAAGAACTAGTATCATGTTGTCTGGAGAAGAAAAAAAAGTCCAGTCCAATTAAAACTATTGTCTCTCATGAATAATAAGGTAATAATGATAATTACAAAAATAACAATTGTGGTAAAGGGAATAATATGAATAATAATTCTCAACAAAACATATTGCTCACAATTACATGGGTAAAACATTTTATAACTACACCTCTTCCTCCACCGCCTCCTCTTCCTCTAACCCATCCTCGTTCCTCTGCTCCTCCTCTTTCATCTCCTCCGTCATCTCATGTGGCGACCAGTGTAGCCTCCCTTCATCTTCCTCTGGCTCCGCCCACTCTTCTTACTAATCAGTGTTTATCGATGATCAGTGTTTATCGAGTGATAAATATAGTTATCTCTCCATAAGCAGTGTTTATCAGAATTATTGGGCAAATGGCCTCCATCTACTCTTCAGATTGCATAGAGAGATGCCGATCTTAACTTTCTTTGTGCACACAAACATTTTGGGGTTTACAGTGGTGACAAAATTGGAAGTCTTACATGAACATGTACCTGTCACACACCGATCTTCATATCCACCATGTATTTTGTTGTATCGTCCGTCTCACTTGGAACCAAGAACACGTTAAGGCTGTCCACAAACCTCACTATTAAGATCCAGCCGCAATACCTGGCATGAATCGAGACTGGAGCACCCTGTCTAGTCTGTTGTTGCAGACTTCTATTAGCCTCCTTTCATGATTGGTCTCCAGCCTTGTGACGATGAAGTTGACCAGCTAGATCACATTATAGGGCCTACATGTACATAATCTTTTTCCTTAAATTCCGTGTTTCATTATCGACTGCGATGACTGCCTTTCCCACATGGTCAATGTATCATACAGAACCTCATATTTATTGTCAGGTTTGATTGTCACATATTATGAATACTTTCTAAACTCATGTGAAAAGCATTACACAGAAAATCACATTGTAAGGTTTGAGTAATATATCAAAAGTTATTTGTAGGGTCCTTTTGATATATCACAGTAATCAAGTTTTTATTAAAACAAATTAGATGAGAGTTTGGATGGGGGCAGGGCCAGGGCCAGCAGTAGATTTATCCTTGGTGTGATAAATGATTGATAATTTTTTTTTGAAACGTGCAAATTCTGTCTTGAGGGCATCCACTTTTTCTTCCAGCGTGCAGACCCTTCCCCTTACATGTAGTTCCATGCAACTCTCAAAGTTGGTGAGACAGGTTGTCATATATGCTCTTGTTAACAACTGATTATGCTGTCTTGAGGGCATCCACTTTTTCTTCCAGCGTGCAGACCCTTCTTCTTAGCTCCAGTACTTTGTTTGGCGTTCCATGCAACTCTTGAAGTTGGTGAGACAGGTTGTCACATGCTCTTGTTAACAACTGATTATGCTGTCTTGAGGGCATCCACTTTTTCTTCCAGCGTGCAGACCCTTCTTCTTAGCTCCAGTACTTTGTTTGGCGTTCCATGCAACTCTCAAAGTTGGTGAGACAGGTTGTCACATGCTCTTGTAATGAGAATTCTTATAAATAAATTTAACAATAAAAGGACAATCTTGGTGGAGTTTGCACAGGACTCAAAGAAATGGTTTTGCTCTCTGAAAAATCTCCCCAAAGTCAACTTTTATTTTTTTGGGGGGATGCACTGTATTTTGATAAAAATGATATAAGATGGTAATTTGTCCTTACCTGTCTCCGTTGTTGGTCTCTTGCCAAACTTTGCCGATATTCAGCATCCTTTTGGCATGTAATGCAGTCATCCACAGAACGTATGGTCCTGCTGCATGCTGAACACAACTACAGATAAAAAGAAACTTTATAATTGCTTAGTCCCTTTTCATCGTTCCATATAATTTTGAGTGAGGTAATCTTTTTCATTTAGACCCCATTTACACTTGTTTGTTGGATAATGATTGCGAGGCTCGGCCCCACAATTTATCCTGTTCACATTAACACTACAACTCGACCACAGTCAAACTTATTTTGTCCCTACTTATTCTTGTTATTTGCCAAACCATATTATCAGTTAACTGAAGTTGTAACACGTGAATATGGCTCCAAATTTTTTATCATGACTATTTACACTAGCCTACTATTGAAGAGTGTAAACGGGTGTCATGTGACAGCCATTGGTAAAATTGACTTGGTCTAACATCTACCCTTCCTTTAAGCTCATAATGAGTAGTGGTTGTACAAAGAAGTACACATATTACAATAATAATGTAATATTTATATAATAATGGTAATAAAAATAATAATAATAATAATAATTAAACATTTGTATACAGCGCATAACACATAGGCAAAATTGCATGTCTCTATGCACTTTAAGGAAAGAAAAGAAAAATTGCACTGAGTTTATGATTCTTATTATTTATCAAGCGGTGAAGAGATATGTTTTCAGAGAATTGATAAAGGTTTTATAGGATCCTGTGCTTTTTAGATGTTCAGGCAACTTGTTCCATAAAAAAGCAGCTGCATATGAAAAGGACCTTTCCCCGTATGATTTTGTCATTGTTTGTGGAACACAAAGCAGGGACTTGGAACTGGAACGTAGCGTTCTTTCTGGTTTATATGGAGTTATCAATTCAGTAAGATATAAAGGAGCTAGTTGATGTGAACACTGGTAGGTTAATAGAAGAATTTTAAACTGGATTCGGGACTTGATGGGTAGCCAATGTAGAGCTCTTAAGACCTGAGTTATTGATTCATGTTTCTTTGTGCGTGTAACTAGTCGCGCTGCAGAATTTTGAAGGAGTTGTAGTCTTTGAATTTGAGAAGAAGGCAGACCAAAAAGCAAACTATTACAGAAATCAAAATGGCACATAACAAAAGCATGAATTAATCGTTCAGTGGTTGATCCGTCTAAAAAAATTTTACCTATTTTGTGTAATCCGAACGATGCTGAGCGACATTTTTGCGAGACAAAGTTTTCAAGTGTGAACTTATCATAAAAAAATAACACCTACATTTCTGCATGGTTTAGTTGCATGAACTAGAGTGCCATTCATGTTCAATGTTGATATGAGGTTGCTTGGTCTATGGCGCGAAGAAAGATGAAGAAACTCGGTCTTAGTATCATTGAGCTTTAAACAATTTACTTGAGACCACGCGTATTATATCCTTGCATCCTTTCACAAGTCTCCAGCCTTGTGACGATGAAGTTGACCAGCTAGATCACATTATAGGCCTACATGTACATAATCTTTTTCCTTTAATTCCGTGTTTCATTATCAACTGCGATGACTGCCTTTCCCACATGGTCAATGTATCATACAGAACCTCATATTTATTGTCAGGTTTGATTGTCACATATTATGAATACTTTCTAAACTCATTTGAAAAGCATTACACAGAAAATCATATTGTAAGGTTTGAGTAATATATCAAAAGTTATTTGTAGGGTCCTTTTGATATATCACAGTAATCAAGTTTTTATTAAAACAAATTAGATGAGAGTTTGGATGGGGGCAGGGCCAGGGCCAGCAGTAGATTTATCCTTGGTGTGATAAATGATTGATAATTTTTTTTTGAAACGTGCAAATTCTGTCTTGAGGGCATCCACTTTTTCTTCCAGCGTGCAGACCCTTCCCCTTACATGTAGTTCCATGCAACTCTCAAAGTTGGTGAGACAGGTTGTCATATATGCTCTTGTTAACAACTGATTATGCTGTCTTGAGGGCATCCACTTTTTCTTCCAGCGTGCAGACCCTTCTTCTTAGCTCCAGTACTTTGTTTGGCGTTCCATGCAACTCTCAAAGTTGGTGAGACAGGTTGTCACATGCTCTTGTAATGAGAATTCTTATAAATAAATTTAACAATAAAAGGACAATCTTGGTGGAGTTTGCACAGGACTCAAAGAAATGGTTTTGCTCTCTGAAAAATCTCCCCAAAGTCAACTTTTATTTTTTTTGGGGGATGCACTGTATTTTGATAAAAATGATATAAGATGGTAATTTGTCCTTACCTGTCTCCGTTGTTGGTCTCTTGCCAAACTTTGCCGATATTCAGCATCCTTTTGGCATGTAATGCAGTCATCCACAGAACGTATGGTCCTGCTGCATGCTGAACACAACTACAGATAAAAAGAAACTTTATAATTGCTTAGTCCCTTTTCATCGTTCCATATAATTTTGAGTGAGGTAATCTTTTTCATTTAGACCCCATTTACACTTGTTTGGACATTATATAGTGCCCTAGCTCCTCTGCATTTCCTTTTTTAAATCCTGGAGATTGATTGCTTGCTTGGATTGGGGTCAATTTCCTCTCTTTGTTGCCCTTCATTATGGAAAATCTTAGAAGCCTTGGGAACATTGATCTAACTCTTTCTCCTATCATCCATTCTGCTCACATTTTGATGGCCACCCTTCACCCATCAATAGACTCTGTTTTAGGTACTCCTACAAGGGTAGATTAAATAACAGACATGAAGTTTACACATTAGTCTTATTTGATTTTTTTTTTTTTTTTTGGGGGGGGGGGGGGGCAATAAACAAAAAACTGCAAAAGAGACTAAAATGAGAACAAATGTAAATAAAGACAATTAGAAAAAACATTCTTCCATCCACTTTGTGGTGCGGCCACAATTTTTTTTTTTTTTTTTTAACTATTGGGTTACATTTTACAGTTTTACTTTCAAACCACTAGCCTTAAGTACATACATTTTACAGTTTTACTTTCAAACCACTAGCCTTAAGTACATGTACATACATTTCTGATAACATTTAATCTGAATCTAAAAAAAACTCCTCTGTGCTCAATAGCTGTAGCAGACTCGGACAAATTATTGGAGTCAGACAAATCAGTGGAGTCAGACAGCATAGCTGAGCATTTAGCTCTCATTCGACTGCCACCACTGCTTACACTCGTTCCTGAAGTGGATATGATGTCCCAAACTCTGGACAAGTCTCCAAAAATGGGATATTAAGATTCTAACATGCTATGGCTCCTGATAACTTCACTGTTTCTCACAAGCATATCAATCACAGGCAATGGCAAAGCTCCGGTGAGATCATGTCATGAGTACAGAGCAGAAGTTTGCGTCTTTAAAGTTTCCTCTCTCACTGCAAAAAGTTGCCGTTTCTGCGTCCGCCAGTACTCTGCATCGCTCTTTGTCATCCTCTCTAGCCTCATGATCCATGATGACAAAGTGACCGTACTCTGGCTCAGAGCACATTGCTCTACCACACTTACACTTCTTTGCACAAACGTCACAACAAACATCTGCTGGATACTGGTCAATTTCAGACATGACTACCGGTAGACTTCTAAGATCAACAGACTGCAAGTACCTTCCTCTTCTGAAATAGAAAGGCCCCAAAAACAAAAACAAATACAGCTTATTGCAATATATTGGCTTTTTGTGCAAATAGAAAAATAGTAGGTAGATCTATCATCTGTAAATAGGGAGTAGACTAGCCTAGCCTAATTTCACCTTGTTACCCAGTTTATTTCTCATTACAATGCGGATGTCTGGGGATGACACTCCGTTGTACTTGGACTTTGCATGATCCAATTACTAAATTGCAATTTATGTCTCAATGGTCCTAACGATTCCTGCACAGGTATGCCTGTGGGGTCCATTTCCCTGTTTATGTCATTTCCATAGGCAGCGCACCTCTCTTACTCCCTCTGCCTCTCACCATCATCATGGCCATCCTCGCCAGAGTGGTGGTCTTCATTATTTGCTTCCTTTTGAAGATCTTTGCTGATGTTGAAAAGAACGCAGCAAGCTGTGATGATTGGACATGCACGTTGTGGTTTGCATGCCATGTCCCAAGAGACGCCTAAACTTGTTCTTGATTTGCCCGTTAACGTCTTCAATTATGACACAGGTCTTCCTGTGTGCTCTGCTTAGGATTTGGTTACACTCCAATGATGCAGTTTTATTTTAAAACCAACCTGTCTGCTGGTTTCCGGTTGGGATGTCGGTAGCCAGTCAATATCCGCCTCCAGATTACTTTTCACTCCTCTCGAAGGGAGCTTAGGCTTTGCCTTCGCCTTTTATTCTTTGTCATTCATTTTAGAGTAGACGGAACCAACTTCCTTCTCTGACCCTGATCCTTTAATCTTTCCTCTAGATTGAGGAGCTCCTGCTGTGAGGTGAGAGGAAGAGAGAAGTCCTCCTCCTCACAGCTTCCACATGCAATGCCAGCCCTATGAAGCAAGAAGGAATTTTGGTGAAATTGCTGTTTTATCTCGACTAGTAGTTATTGCTATGAAGTTAACTGTAGAAAAAGTAAGGTCAACAAAATTAATTAGGTTTCGTGATTATTTATGTAATAGTTTTCAGTTATTTATTCCTTATTCCTTTTTTTCTCTTTCCTTGCCACACAGATCCATCATTTTTTCTTGAATATATTTTTTTACTGAGTCCATTTCCTTTTTCTTCTGCTGGGGGTTCAAGGGCTGAGCTGCAACATGGTGATGGAGACAATCTGTGAGAAGATAGATATGACATGCTTGCTTATTCTTCGTCTTCTTTGAGGGCTTTAGTATTCATGGGCTGAGTGCAAGTAGTTTAGGTCAAGTTTGAGGTCGAACAAAGTGGTTTCTTTGAGGCCTTCATCTTGTTGAGGATGCTTTCTAGCTCCTGGCATTGCGACTTTTCACGTTTTTTCAAGCTTTCCTTCTGTTAAGAAAGTTAAGATCTGAACGTTGTCGCTCTATTAACTCTAGGTCACTGGGTTTTTTGAGCGCATTTCTGATCGTCTCTTCTAATCTAAATAGCTCATCTGACTGATCAACACCTACCTGCTTTCTGTCCTCATTGCAATCATGTTGAACAGCTGCCCAACGTCTGATCTGCTTATAGTATCACATTCTTTGTAACAGGAAGAAACTGGAACATTCAAATCTGTCAACAGATTTTCTTGATCTACGTTGCTACTATTGACACAAGCAGATGTGTCTGATTGAACTAATCCACACAGATCATTTACATTTCTGATTAACTGGTTAATGTTGGATTCGCCCCCGAGATTGTGTAACTGACCACATATAACATAGTTCTGGAAAATATACATGTCCTTCTCTTGGCTTCTCAACCTCATTATGACTCTCTGACGTACCAGGGTTCCCCGACAAGGAAGTCATAGCGAACTCAGCACTGCTTTCTACAGATTGCCTCTGTAACTTCAGGTGTTCCATAGGAGACCCAGCTGATGCATTGGGGCTCTCCGGCTCAAATTGCATTAACACAGCAGTAGGATTATCTAAATGAAAAGGCCCCACCGATTCGGTAGGGTTCTCTGTAGAGTACCTATCTCTTTTGGTAGGGTTTTCCAAATCAGAAGACTTTGCCAAGTCAGTAGGGTTCTCCATCCCAGTAGGAATCTCTGCAGATGGCCTTGCCGAATCAGGAAGATACCTTGGAGAAGGCCTCGCCGACCCAGGATTCTCGACCTCAGCGTGGCTCTCAGATGCAGGTGGCAGAGCATGACTCGTCGACTCAGTAGGACTCTCAGTAGGGCTTTCCCAACTCATCAGTGATGGGCTTGTCTTTAATTTCTACGCAGGGACGAACTGTTAGATGTCATGTAGCGTGCCTTCCGTACAGCTTCATCTACCATTTCTCGTATATCCTCTGCTAGGAACTTGGTGAAGGTGTGGGCCTGGACTGGATTCTGGTAGGTGAATCCAAGTTCCACGCGGTTTTAAGTTTTAATACTAATGTCAGGAAGAGAGAAATCCTCCCCCTCCACCTCACTGCTTCCAAGACGTCAGTAGACTGACCCTGATCCTTCAATCTTTCCTCCAGATCAAGAAGCTCCAGCTGTGAGGTGACAGGAAGAGAGAAGTCCTCCTCCTCCACCTCCTCCACTTCACAGCTCCCACCTGCAATACCAGCCTTATAAAGCAAGAGGGTATTCTGTTGAACTTGCTGTTTTATCTCGACTAGTAGTTTGAATATATTGCTATGAAGTTAACTGTTGAAAAAGTAAGGTCAACAAAATGAATTAATTAGGTTTCACTGATTATTTTTTAGTTGTCGGTTATTAATGACTTATTACCTCTTTTTCTTTTCTCTTTCCTTGCTACACAGATCCATCGTTTTTTCTCGAATATTTTTTTTTACTGAGTCCATTTCCTTTTTCTTCAATGAAGTAGCTCTGATCTATTGATCATAAGCTACCAGTAAATACTAATAATCACTACGAAAAGACAAAGAACAGCACTTACCGATATGTTTACTCAGAGTATCTCTCAAGTTGTTGTACCAGTCAGTTTAGCAGTTCTTCATCAAGGGCTGAGCTGCAAAATGGTGATGGAAACAATCTGTGAGAAGATTGATATGACATGCCTGCTAATTCATGTATAACACAACACAATTCACAGCATAGTAATCCACCTAACCAAGACATGCTGATCTTATATTTCTTCTATTTCTTTTTAAATTGTGCTTTGCATAGGTTAGAAGTCAACTTTATGAAGTGGCTGGTGCAAATGTGCACCATGTACCATTGTATATCCAAAATCAGAATTTACTGCGGTACCATTTGAAATTCTCTACGACGTTCAAATAATATCGTAGCTCGCTGTTTTCTTCGATATCCTCGACAGCCTTAAAAAAAAGGTGAGATTTGCAATCCATCATGTGCGTTCCATTCTGGTATTTGGAGTTAGCCACTCATCATTCTCGTATTTCATCATGGATTTTGTCCCTGCTTCTTTTATCTGCCAATATTTTCCAAAGTACAAATGTACATCATGTGTAGCGCATGCACTCAAATTGCCTGCCTCCTTATCCTCCTCTTGTCATTGATGCTACTGTCCGGTAGTACCACTTTGTGGCCCCAGCTTTTTCAAGCTCTGTTGCAACTTTCCCTCTTCTCTTCCATTTAATGTGCCTCTTTTCTCCCTTTTCTTTACCGCGGTCTACGTATCCCAATCTGTACACGTCGACCCTGATCTTTGTCTGGTTTATCGTCTGCATTTTTCTTATGATGAAATTGTATTTGCAACATGTTCTGAATTTCGGTACCTGCGAGCATCAATATTTATGATGTGTAGTACTTGTTGTATCAGCAAGATTTGAAGTACAAACGGGATCATTGACCATAATACAGGTCTACGCTCCAAACACAGCCAACACAGCTCCAGAGCACCATGTACACTTTTGAGACCTCGTGGAATTTCGAGTCAAACTTCTTTATATCAGCAATTAGAACTGAAGCTTTATAACTGTCTTTACAAAATTTAACTAACTAAGTTACCTTCAAAAATATGAAATCAAATTCTTTGCCTGTCCTGTCAAAACGTGACAGAACTTCATCCCTCACATCCATGGCCGACATCCCCTTGTGTAGCAGCACTGCTCCTACACAACCCTTCTTGCTCAGGGCATTGATTTGTGCTGGAGTTGGTGCTGGCATTGCTCCAATCGCCTGACCTGGAGACACCAGACAGACCACTGTTTTTGTCGCCAACTTCCTTTTTTATGGTGGGCCGCCCCTGCCTTTTTTCCGCTTCCCTTGCCCTCTTTTGTAGAGGGAGGGATCCTCTAGATCAAGGAGCTTCTGATGTGAGGTGAGAGGAAGAGAGAAGTCCTCCTCCTCCTCCTCCTCCTCCTTGCAGCTTCCACATGCAATGCCAGCCTCTAATATATTTTTTTACTGAGTCCATTTCCTTTTTCTTCTGCTGGGGGTTCAAGGGCTGAGCTGCAACATGGTGATGGAGACAATCTGTGAGAAGATAGATATGACATGCTTGCTAATATAACACAACACAATTCACAGCATGACTTATACTTCGAGAAGTTCAGACAGACGGACGGAACAAATAATTTAAGACTGAATAAACAAGAATGAATCTTACAGCAGTTGCTGCAGTCTTTCTGAGTGCCTGTGAAGAGATTGCCACAAGTTTTGTCACTGATTACCTGATCACTGCACAAGCTATACTAGACTGGTCACGGTATGGAACTGGGAAGTTTAACTTGGAATTTGATTTCTATTCACTAGATACACCGTACGCAGAGATGCCAACCAGTACGGATTTCCCGTAATTGGTACGGAAATTAACGACCATTACGGCAGTACGGAATGTTGTCTAAAAATTACGGATTACAAAAAAAAAAAAAATGATTTTTTTTTTTTTTTTTTTTTTTTTTTTTTTTTTTTTTTTTTTTTGCGCATAAGGATCTATCGTAGCAAGTGCTGTGCATTATGGTGGCCATCCATGAGAAAGATGGAAAAGTATCAAGTATTCTCTTAATAGAAGCCAATTTTTCATTGAAAACTTATGTGTTGTGATGAACTGAAAGTCAATATTTAGCAACTTTGTGGGAGTAAAATCACAACAAATTTCAGATAATCATGCGCGCATGCGTCCGCCTGCCATTTTTTTTAGATTCATGACGCCGCATAGGAAATTACTGATTTATTCCCCAAATTACTGATTTTGAGCCTTATGATTACTGGTTTTCTGTTCTGGAGGTTGGCATCTCTGCGTACGATCTGAATCTACTACTAGACCCTAGACCTATTACTAATTAATAGGCCAGGTCCTCGCTAGTTAAATCAGTGACATATTAAAATGATTGTTTTTCATACATATTTTTGTCTATTCTAATAATGGCCCAATGCCGAGTAAATTTTCAACAGGAATTTTTCGTTTCATTTGTGTAGTCTGCTCGTGAATTTATGCGATTCAAAAAGCGCGCTAGTCGTTCTCGTACAGGCCGGGGAGCCTAGCCGAGGCCTGGGCGAAGCGGACCCTGGACGAAGAGCTGAACTCGCTGCATGATGAAGCCGAGCTGAACTCTCATGCCTCGTGACGGGGATCTACTTGTCTAATCAAAACATAAGAAAAGAAAAATGAATAAACACGTAATTTAAGAGTCTTACCTTTTCTACATGTAGACCTAGATCTATGTAAGTATTGTGCTGTACAAAAATAAATTTCATGGTAAAGGAAGTCTGAAAGATATGTCCATTTTGGTATGTCAGAGCTATACGAAGTAGTGCTTTATAGATCGTTTGCGCTCATTAGTTTGACTTTGAGGCCTCGTACCTTAAAGTTGAATTTTGATTTGTTACTACAAAATGTCGTCTTTGCACTTACAGCATTTGTTCCGATTATGAAAATGAAAATTCCATATAATTTTAATTATACATAGATCTATCTTTATTATTATAATGTTCGTATCTCAATAATCAGTTGAATCAAACTATAAAATATGTTCAACAGAAATGAGTCTCAAAATTATGCCTAACTTACTTCAAGATTGATCGATTCATGAATTAACTGACGCCCTTTGACGGTAGGCATAAAACCATGGACCTACTTTCCACGACCACCCAGGGGAATCAAATAAAAGGAGAAGGGGGTGGGGGTGGGGGCGGGAGGGGGTCTGGAATTTGACAGCATTTTTATTGATTGCTTATCTCTTTTTCTTATCACAAACAAAACAACATGAGTCTGCATTATCCGAGCAAGATTTTAGGGAATCTTTGCTCATTCCTGGAACAAAGAGGTTTAATCAATGTTACCTCTTAGGCATAGCTGCCCTGATTCCACAGCTTTTATCAGCTTCACGAACTTCTCATCCACTCTGGAGATGACTGGAGAGTATGGAGTTATATACATCTTGGCCTTCCCTGCCCTGCCATCCCTGGCACATCTCCCATCCTCTATTTAGGCATAGCTCTCCTGATTCCACAGCTGTAATCATCTTCACAAACTTCTCATCCACTCTGGAGATAACTAGAGAGGATGGAGTTCTGTACATCTTGACTTCCCTGCCCTGTCATCCCTGGCACATCTCCCAACCTCTTCTTAGGCATAGCTGCCCTGATTCCACAGCTTTTATCATCTTCACAAACTTCTCATCCACTCTGGAGATGAATAGAGAGGATGGAGTTCTGTACATCTTGGCCTACCCTGCCCTGCCATCCCTGGCACATCTCCCAACCTCTATTTAGGCATAGCTGTCCTGATTCCACAGCTGTTATCATCTTCACGAACTTCTCACCCACTCTGGAGATGACTAGAGAGGATGGAGTTCTGTACATCTTGGCCTTCCCTGCCCTTCCATCCCTGGCACATCTCCCAACCTCTTCTTAGGCATAGCTGTCCTGATTCCACAGCTGTTATCATCTTCACAAACTTCTCATCCACTCTGGAGATGATTAGAGAGGATGGAGTTCTGTACATCTTGGCCTTTCCTGCCCTGTCATCCCTGGCACATCTCCCAACCTCTTCTTAGGCATAGCTCCCCTGATTCCACAGCTGTTATCAGCTTCACGAACTTCTCATCCACTCTGGAGATGACTAGAGAGGATGGAGTTCTGTACATCTTGGCCTTCCCTGCCCTTCCATCCCTGGCACACCTCCCAACCTCTATTTAGGCATAGCTCCCCTGATTTTACAGCTTTTATCAGCTTCACGAACTTCTCATCCACTCTGGAGATGACTAGAGAGGATGGAGTTCTGTACATCTTGGCCTTCCCTGCCTTGCCATCCCTGGTACACCTCCCAACCTCTTGCCAGTGTGACATCACATCAGAGGGTACACCCCAATGGAAGACATACTCTTCGTCTGGCAAATCAATGCCCAAGCCAAATGCCATCGTGGCCACAACACAGCGGAGTCTGCTTCCTGCCTGAGGGAGTGTTAGAGTGATCCTGCTCTGACTATTGTGGTCCGTACTTGCATGGTACATCTCACACAGTCGATGTCTAGGTGATTGATGTCCCAATTCAGACTCCATCCAGCCCCATATTTCTGCTACTTTTGTAACGCTCCTGTATTAGCAGAACAATATTTTAAGGAATCTTTACTCATTCCTGGGACAAAGAGGTTATCAAGCTCACCTCTTCTTAGGCATAACTGTCCTGATTCCACAGCTTTTATCAGCTTCACGAACTTCTCACCCACTCTGGATAGAAATAGAGAGGATGGAGTTCTGTACATCTTGGCCTTCCCTGCCCTTCCATCCCTGGCACATCTCCCAACCTCTCGCATGGTACATCTCACACAGTCGATGTCCAGGTGATTGATGTCCCAATTCAGACTTCATCCAGCCCCATATTTCTGTTACTTTTGTCAACTTCACAAACTTCTAACAACAACCAAGATACAAAATCAATGACATTTAACAACTTTATATAATTAACAGCACCAAATTTGTTTTCCAACAAACTAAACATTAACATTTAGATATTCATAATCACCTCCGACACCACACCTCTCACTGTTGCACGCCTCTTTACTGGGCTCTTGTGTAAGTCCCGAATAGATACAAGCGCCGGGTGCCTGTACTCTTGAACGACCTCTTTTGGGATATCAAAGGGTGCTCCAGTCAAATAAATCTACAACAAAACAATAAATATATACACATTCATAAATATCTTAATTCCATTCATATCTATACATTATTAAAAACAAATTGTCAATGGACTCAGAAGACCTTGTAACACAATTTTTAGTAAAAATAATTTGTTAATATAACCTTGATCTTTTACTTGTAGCTTGGAAACTAAATATTGTTCTGTCCAAATTTTACATTTCAATCTCAAAAAATATAGAAACTGTGGCATAGTAAAAAGAAGGCTGTCCCATTCATTTATACTAGAATATAGTGTTTAACTTAAGGCAGCCATGTCTTTTGGCTCAACATTAAACATTTTTGAGATACACCCCACCAACAAAATGCCACATCAAAAATCCAGTAAAAAAAGCCTACTACCCCCAAGAGGAGCACTCAACTTTTCTTTAGACAGGGGTGTGCCGCAGCCAGCTTCAAAATCAAATCAAAATCAGGGTCTAAATAAGCGCAAGAAAGAGGGAAAAATTATTTTGCAAACTGCCGAGGCTTTTCAATAAACTGTCCTAAATTTGATGTGGTACTCGTCTTTCCTCTGAAAAAGCAATTGTTCTCTTGTGACACAGTGTAATCAGACGTTCTTTCTCTAGGTCATTAACTTTCTTTGCTCTTAGTTTCTCTTTAGCAGAAGTTCCACCTAAATTTTCTTGAAACTGTTTTTTTAAACTGATGAGTCATTCAGGATTTGAATTCTACACAGGGCATCATATGCAACTTGTCCCAATTGCCTAAACTCAAGGAGACTACAAAGGGCAATTCCATTATACATCCCATAATAAAAAACATGCCCTCAAAGGGCAATTTCATTATAAACACAATATAATAGAAAAACAACATGCTGATCCCCTTTCCTTGTACTGAAAAAAACAAACAAGGGTGATCCAAACAGTATAGTTTCTGAAGCAAACAAAATCAAAGGGCGAATCGAGTGCCAGCAATGGCCTCGATAAAACCATACCCAGTTTGCTACATCTATACAAATCATCAAACATTCTATACAAAACAACAAACATATCCCAATAAGCACTATTCCCCGAGATCCCGGAGGGAATTGTTCAAGAAAACATTACAGGGGTCAGTCACTCGACGCCCCACTCAAATCATTGCAGGAGTCGATCACATCGACACCCCACTCAAAACATTGTAGGGGTCACCATCATCATCCCCCTTAAAACATTGCAGGGATAATTATCCTCATCCCCTCTACCGGAGCTTATACAGATGGAGACCGTTCTTGGTAGTAGCCTCCAGTACTTGGTGCAGGGGCTCCCCCCGCGCAGAGGCCACCATTGCCCCCACTACCCTGATGTATGCAGGAGTGGAATGAATCACTCCCTGGGGAGGGAAATACGGGGAGTCTGACTCCAACAGAAGCCTGTCCAAAGGAACCATCTTCAGAGCCGCATGCTGAGCCGGGGAGAAACGGCTTACCATAGGAGTAAATCCAAAGTAAACATGCTGGTACTCCTTTCTCCAGGCAGCCATCTCCCCGGAACCCAAGGTACAGCAGTGGAGATGAATCCGCTGATGCTGGGTTACATGTTTGCTCAGTATGCTGCGACACTCCTGAGAGGGAGCTATTCCGAGTGGATCAGACTGCTCCCCCCGCAGGTGCAGGATAAGAACACGACCCGCACACCCAATCGCAAGCTGCGCAGCCAACAAAAGGCGCTGGGGTTCCCAGCGATCAGCAACCACAGAGAAATCTAACCCCATCTCCCCGATTGCCACCACTTGACCCCCTTGTCCACCTCACGCCACCCAATTTTCCCCGTTCCCGCGTACTTCTGGTGAGTCTGCAGAGAGCCGAATTTCATTGAACCGACGAGGGTCAATATAATTCATTACCCCCCCACAGAGACGCACAGGAATATTGGGGGCCCTACCCGAAATGGCAGTCACACAATCCATCCCCTTCTTCTTCAGAACAGACTCCATCCGGTCCAAATGGAAGTGGTTATCAAAAGCCCGGGGAATAGCTGGCCTCTGAGTCATTAGAGCATAAGACGTCTCAGGGGCTGGCTCGGTACAGAAGCCGGGGGTGTAACATCCCTGACTGACCTCAGGTGCTTCGCTCGCAGGAGGTGGAACCCGTGCCTCTGGGATATCCGACCCGGCATCAAAGGAGGCCTGGGGGCGAACATGAGAAGCACTGGGCTCACCTTCCGGGAAAGAGCTTCCTCCGCAACCCTGCGCGGTGCTGCCGCGACTCGCCGGCTAAGGCGCTGGAACTCATTCCACTGGGGAGTGGTCAACTTGGAAGTAAAAAATGCCAACAACCGCCAGTGAAGCAAGACCTCCAGTGCATCTCTGACAGGAAATGTTGAGCCTCGCGCTCGAGATGCTCTTGCACGACATACATGTACCTATACTCCCAGGTCTGACTCGCACACAGGGATTTTAATCCCTTCAAATCTTTATCGCATCGGAAGGGCGAACCAAGCACCCCGGCATCAGACAAGGTCGAGTTTTACAGGGTCCCCCCCAACCATCATCCTCGCTAGCCCGCTTAGTCCCAGAGTGACGACTCCCCCCAGTACCACTTGAACCACCCGAATGTGTCTCGGGTGCCCTGGATAGTGGTCCTTGCTCATACCGCGACCTACCCAAATACATCTCAGGTCCCCTAGATCGCGATCCTTGCTCATACCGCGACCTACCCGAATGCATATGAGGTTTCCTTGACTGCGGTGCGTGTGCATTACCCGGATGCGGCCTCAGAAGCTCAGGCTTACGGGGTTGCTGTGCGCTAGCACCCCCTTTGCCGAGCTTTTTCTTTGGGCGAACGGTGTAATACCTATAAGGACGATTAAATGGATCAGCCCCTAGATGAGGGTCTTCTTCGCCCGCAGTCTCCTCCTCCATGGGGGACAAATCCCTCGGAGTGGAGAGACCCTTTGTTTGTTTTATTTATTTATCAACGGTTAAAACACCTGCTATCAGCCAGAAGGCTGTTTTTCAGCAAGTCCATTAAAAACATTCACACAATACACATAAACAAAACAAATATAATTCATAATAGAAATTAAAATAACAAGAATACAAATGTCTAAAAAAAAAAAAAAAAAAAAAAATGTCTAAATAACTCTTAATAACAATCACACTTAGTATTTTAAATATAAGAAATTTGAGGAAAAAATACAATTTTAGTCAAATCAAAAGCTCCTTGTCAAATCCCCTGAATCGGAAGGATACGCCCTAGCCGCACCCTCCGAAGCATTGGATGATGGAGGCGTCGTTGGGATCAGGGGCATCTCCATGATCAAAACCATGACCTTTGCCAACTTCGTTGTCATTGAAGACTCATTAAAGCAGCAGTACTCTTGGATGAACTTGTAGAAGCAGGCTCAGGCTCAAAGTCTGATGGGCAGGCACCCATATTATTTATAGCAGATGAGATCCTCTTTAGAAGCTTTTAGAACATGTTTCTTCTGCCATCGATGTATTTTTTGTCTTTCTTTGATAAATCCTCACTCTCAGATTGTCGTGAAATTCATGTTGGATAGGAACAAAGTTCCTCTATAATCTTACTAGTTCATCAGGTCGTTGAACTCTTTTAATATTCAACATCATCTGCTTTGTCTCTTGCATATTCTTTTCCATTGTCCCTTGTGTCCGTTTGTCAGCAAATATATGTTCTGGAAATAAGGGGTTTTTAATTGATGCGATCATGGAGATGTTTGTACTTTGCATAAAATTCTTTTGATTGATCACCCTGCCGTGATAGGTTGCCATTCATCATACATGACCAGAATGGTTCTTTCTTTAGCAAAATGCTTCTTGATGGCATTGACAAACTCTGGATGATAATATGCATTTAATAATTGACCTACATTGGCATTATAAGGCTTAATCTCATTTACAGTTTTATCAAAAAGTTCTGAAAATGGGTAATCAGTATCTTCAATAGCATTCCAGTCAATAGTTTCATCATTGATTTGACTTTGTGGATCTATTTCCTTATGTGTATTTATGTCCCTTTCATTGATATTTCACTGATACTTTGGAAAGAATGTAGTACCTCTGTGGTTTCGAATTCGGATAAAACAATAATAGCTATTAATTTAACTAGATTCAACATTAGTTGGAGGTTGCAATGCTCTGCATAATAATCCACCTAACCAAGACATGCCAATCTTATATTTCTCTTTAAATTGTGCTTTGCATAGGTTAGAAGCCAACTTCATGAAGTGGCTGGTCCAAAATTGGAATTTACTGCGGTACCATTTAAAATTCTATACGTTCAAATAATTACATGGACTCTCTGCATTACTGTAAATGTGGTTTGTACAAAAAGAAGGAAGGTCCTGCTTGGCCGCTTCCATCAATTATTATTAAAGAAGGACTCTTTCTGTTCCCATAGCCATATATTCGAGCTTATGCTTGTCTAAACTGAGAAAGAAAATAATTACTGGGACCGTTTGAATTTCGCTCTGGAAACGGACTTCCTTGCAGGCAGATTGAGGTCAGGGGTGAATAATGCTGTACGAGTACGTTCCTTGGGAGCTAGAGGGACTGTGAAGCTGCAGGAAGCCTGATCTTCATGTAGAGAAACTGCAGTTGATGGTGAATGAGGTGGAGGAGGTGGTGGAGGTGGAGGTGGATGAGGTTCATCCATTCCAGATCTGGCTTCCATGACCTGTAGGTAGACCAACAAAAAACAATGAAGAATGCAGCAATGTATTTGTAATTTAAACAATCAATCATGGAAAAACACTGGAGCTGATCATGTTAGATGGCGCAGTCCTTCTTCATCAGAGCAGATTGGGACAGGACAAATGGCTGTTCCATGGCTTCAACTGTGGCCAACCTGTGAATAATAGAGCAAATGTTTGTTGGTCGTGGCATTAATTCAATCAATCAAAACATATTTTATATAGCGCCTTAAGGTTACAAAGCGCTGCACACACTGCTCCACAATTCAAATTTATATGTAATACAAATACAATTTATATTGCTTGGTTTGGTTGTTAAAATGCATGCTGATTTATTAGCATGAACAAATGAAAATATGCATATATTTTTTAAAACATGTGAACTTAAAACTGATGGCTTGAGAAAATAATTTTTTCATAAAATTTCTTGAGCTTATAATTTATCCATCCTATATTTGGCATTTGGCATTTTTTGAAACGACCGATGTACATGCATGTAGCCCTGCAGTTCTGTTAAAATTGGGATAATAGAACTAGACTGCCTCAATCTAACCTTCTTTTGTCTTTCTGTGCACTCTGACCAAGTGCCGGTTCATCTTTTCCTTAACAGTTGTCGCTCGGCAAGTGGGGATTGGGCAAGTTGCCCTATCTTCACCTCTTGCCCCTCTCCTTCCCTGACCATCTCTCTGCGACATCCTAATGCTCATTGCCTTTGATTCCTCTTTTGAGACATTGTGAACCTCCCGCAGATGGCGTGGAAGGTGAACCACTCTTGCAGCACACTCTTGAATTGGGCAATCGCGTATTCGTCTGTCAGCCATCTTTTCTACAAAAACAAGGAAAATATGGGCTAAGGGTGATGTTATTAGGCATTTCAGGTGGATTTTTGTAATAACCATGAAATGAACAGTCATTAGCGGTGACAAAAAGTCTGTAATCTAAGAAACAAATTGCAATTTGAATGTAAAAAATCAGACAAAGTATCCCAGAGTTATGAATTTTTCTATCACTGAATGTTGTCAAACTAATGTTTTACTTTGTTTCAGCCATGGTACCGTTTGAAGCTAGTTGTAATGTATCTCTGTCAGTTGCATTTACTAATCTACTATGTTTTGAATTTTCTTTAATGAAGCAACATTTAGTGTTCAAAGAAAAAAGTAACATCTGTGTTAATTTAATAATTTATTAACAACTCAGTGTTTACTTGTCATTCTGGTGTAATAGCAAAAGACATGCTGAAACCACAAAAAATGGCAAAATGTATCTGTTGCTTTTGTACATTATTGCTTCATTTATTTTCAATATACTTATTGTTTTTCACTCTGCAGCACCCATTGTCCCTGATAGCATCACACGTCATAATACGACGTATGACCAGTTGACCAGTTTACGACAAATTAAAGACGTCATTATGACGTGTGATGCTATCAGGGTAAAAATTCATAGGTAGGGCTAATCTTTTTTTTCTTTTTTCAAGCTCAGTACCATCATGCTTTCTGGCAAGTAAGTCAACAGCACACCTTCATATAGTACTTTCGTACTTGAATTTTATTCTGGCATGCATTACAAAATTAACAACCGTTAGGGCACCTGTAATGAACCTGAAGTCACAATCTGTACGGTCCGAGACAGTTAAAATAGTGTGTGAAACAATGAACTGTTTTTAAAACTTACAATGGCATTGCCCGAATATACCGCAGATTTTTCAAGAAAAAATAAACAAAACTTTAGAAAAACTTTTGTTCTGTTTTGTAGAAAGAGAGAGAGAGAGAGAGAGAGAGTTCGAAACAATCTACCCCCCCCCCCCTCCTTTGTATATATAATTATACCTGTAGGATGGGGGTTGGGTGTCCGGACACTTAACACAAATAAAATCGCCTCATTTGCCTTTGAATTTCACAAAAACTGTGGATCAAATAACAAAAATAATTGTGAGCATATGTGATTTATAATATTGTCTGACATTACATTCAAACAAATTCTGAAATCTTGCTTCTAAAATTCTTGAAATTGCCGTTTTGTCCGGATACCCAACCCGTCCGGACCTACCTTCTTAACAGCTAGAGATGCAAAACCTCAAATGTGCCAATCAAGTAGTGGGGCAGTGGATGGCGAAGCCATTCGAGAATTTCAGACGAGCCAGAGTCAATAAGAAAGAACCGCACGTGTTCTAGTGTAAACGATCTAATAAGGAATTTATTATGACGAGCGAACGAGCGAATTAGTGCTGCTATGTACCAAGAAGATGTAACTATGGCAAACTTGGGGGGTTTGATCCCCATGTTCTTTTTCAACACAAATATTCGGAGATCTTCCATTTCCAATTATGCGTAGACCTGCTACAGTGCTAGATTGCAAGCGTTATACGCGCATCAAGCTTCAACGTCGTGTATGACAGCACGTACGGTACCGGTACCACTACTACCAGTACTGTAGTAGGGCCTAGACCTAGTACCGTGCGTACCGTAACACCTGATGCATTCATATCTACCATAGATAGATACTTGGTCTAATACCCTGTTGGGCCGTCTTCATTTCAGCTAATTCCCAGTCTTAGACTATAATCACTTGGTCTATTTATCACCTGGTCTGTTAAATTCCCAGCTGCCAGTTGGTGGAAATTCTAACTTCCATTCAGGCTATATAGAGCTGAGCCTGTAGTGTGTGTAAAATCACTTCCGTACTAGGAACAATGTTCGGGCTACACACTTAAAAACAAAAGTTAGTCACTTCTCAGAGATCAGTTAAGTACATGTATATGTATAGGCTGGTAATAAAGTTTTTCTTTATTATTGATTGGGTAATCGTATTAGGGGGAGGGTGAGGTAATACTGGAGGTGGAGGGCGTGTCAGGCCAGGATGGGGGGGGGGGGGGGGGGGTGAGGCAGTGTGATGTACATGACTGGAATGTCCCGTTCAGTCTCTCCAGCTCCTGCTTCTGCTGGTGGATGACTATTACTAGTTGTTCCCTGCTTAGTCCGGAGTACTCCGGATCCCCCGCTGTCATGTCACATGTACCGGTGTTCATAAGTTTGGACATCACAGATTTCTCTGCCTGTGAAAGACATATGCATAACTTCAGTTGCTTATTTCACACTTCAAAACACTTAAAGGGGACCACCAGACAACACATACATGTACTTTTTTCCCTCTAAAAACCCACTTAAAGACCATTCACTTGATATATTTGAACAGTCATGAAACATGTACCAATGTTATTACAAAAGAAAAAAAAGTTGGTCAGTCGCTCAATAGTGTCTGACAGTGAAGTCTAGAAAGTAATCAGGTTTCCTTGCATACTTGAATACTAGGACACTGCGAATGTTTACATTTCACAGATAGGACATACATGACATATTCATAATTTCTTGCAAAGTTCTACAGAATTTGATGTTGGCTGCAAACGGGATAAACTACCTTTAAGGGCCTTCAAAAATCATTATTATTCCTCATGTGGTTAATGAGTCTGTTGTTTTGACAAGGTTTGCTAACCCCCCAACCATGTCTGCGAATTTCTTTACGTGTGCCATGTGTCCTCTCGCCATCTCCTCGGCGTTGCGGTCACCCCCGTTCTTAGCTGCCAGGTGTACCTTAAAGTCGTGTAGGATCATGTCTTCTGTTTCTACTTAGGACAATTTTTTATTACAAAATTAAATAATCACATCTAGACGCAAGGTTTGCTAACCCCCCAACCATGTCTGCAAATTTCTTGACATTAGACATATGGCCTCTTTCCGTCTCCTCTGCATTCTGATCACCCCCGTTCTTAGCTGCCAGGTGCACCTTAAAGTCGTGTAGGATCATGTCTTCTGTTTCTACTTAGGACAATTTTTTATTACAAAATTAAATTATCACATCTAGACGCAAGGTTTGCCAACCCCCCAACCATGTCTGCAAATTTCTTTACATGTGCCATATGGCCTCTTTCCGTCTCTTCGGCGTTGCGGTCACCCCCGTTCTTAGCTGCCAGGTGTACCTTAAATTCGTGTAGGATCATGTCTTCTGTTTCTACTGTGGACAATATTTTATTAGAAAATTAAATAATCACATCTAGACGCAAGGTTTGCCAACCCCCCAACCATGTCTGCAAATTTCTTCACATGAGACATATGCCCTCTTGCCGTCTCCTCGGCGTTGCGGTCACCCCCGTTCTTAGCTGCCAGGTGTACCTTAAAATCGTTGAGGATCATGTCTTCTGTTTCTACTTAGGACAATGTTTTATTGGAAAATTAAGTTATCACATCTTAACGCAATATGACATCTATAGATTGAATTTGGGATGGAAAGTCGAGGTCGAGCAGCACAATTATTCTTCCTGACTTATTGCCTTTGTTCTGGTGCACAACCATCCTAGTCTCCTTCTGTGACGACGAATCGTTGATGGACTGAAATCAACACCGAGTTCTTTTTAGCTCATCCGGCCCGAAGGGCCCGATGAGCTTATGCCATGGCGTGGCGTCCGTCCTTCCGTCCGTCCTTCCGTCCACAGTTTTCATAGTGCTTCTTCTTCGTTATTTTTCAACCGATTTTGATTCTGATATGATAGGGCTAGGAGGGGGATTTAAAACTTCTACACAGAATCTATGCTAATTTATGCAAATTTATTCTGCCACTTGCGGAAGAGATATAACCAGAATAACCAGAACAATAATTGTTAACATTGTTCATTTGTTCAAAAGAACAATTAATCTAAATCTAAAATCTGGAGTTCCTGAGAAAATTGTTCCATTACATTTTAACGAACATCCGACCATCTTTCTCAAGTGACAAGTCTCTTGGATAGCACTTGCGTGAGACAGACGTGATACAGTGCTAACCAAATTACTTGAGAAAGACGGTCGAGTGGTCGTCCAGATTTAGATTAAGAATTCTTTTGAACACTGGACTCCAACTTCCATTATCTTATTTCAAACATTCTTCTAAATGTTTAGATCATTAGGATCTGAAATTAACCATGAATAGAATTATGATTAGCATTTTGAATCAACATTAGATAAAAACTAGTAATCTTACCTTATACTTTCCTGAACGATTGAAAAGTACACCAAGCTCGTGAACCCACTGCACAGCATCCCGAATAATGGGACATGCCTCGACACCGTGTTGCATCACAAGATTCGACATGTGAGATCCACAATGGAAGTTCAGTGCTAACTGCTGTCGCTCTTTCACCTTGGCCTGTCAGCCGTTGTAGGGGCCCTGCATGTTCATAATTCATAGCAATGTATCATTACCCTTCACTTGCCTCTTTGTCCTCATTTATTCTTAGTGCAAAGAATTACATTTCTGCACAGTGGCTTCCACAAACTTGTTCATTATGTGTTATAACATTTACACAGACATTCATATTTCTGAAACCATTGTAAGTATTTACAGGTTTTTGTCCTGGAACACAATTGTGTTTTACTTCTTTTTCAAAGAAATTTATCTGCCAACATGTCCAGTTCTCCTTCTTCAAACTTATAAAGGTAAGCTCTGCCGGCTGGGGTCATGTTTCTTTTCAGGAGCCTTCTCCAACGTCCTTTCAATCTACCAAATGCATTCTCAACAACCATACGAGCTGAGCTCAATCGGAAGTTGAAACACTGTTGCTGTTGGGTGACGTTGTTTTTGTTAATGAAACCTTTCATCAGCCTCTTCTTCAGAGCGTAGGCAGGATCTCCGATGATGCACACAGGGACTTCAATGCCATTGACTTGACTTTTCTATGATAAAAAGCGGGAGAATTACACCCTGCATTCCATAGTAGTCAAATATTCCATTACCAGAATGGACACCATGCCAGATATGGATTGGTCCTTGCGCTGTTCGAGATACTTGTACTTGAATATACCATCTTGGCGCTCCAAGCCGTTATTGGTATTAACCATGATCCCAGACGTAGCTCTGAAGGCCCAGACCCAGCGCTGAAATAAAAGATTAGTATACATCAAAGCATGCATCGTGACCCCCCCCCCCCCCCCCCCCAAAAAAAAAAAAAAAAAATTCATTGAGAGCCCCAGGGAGTTTAACGCTCACCTGAACTTCAAATGTGAATTCTCTTTTAATGCAACCTTCTTGTTGGACCTCTCTAAGGGGTATCTATTTCAACAAATGTGAAGCCATAACTGGATGTAGTTTCCACCCGTGCTTTTGCACCTCCTCCATTTGTACTACTTTAACTCTTAAGCTGCCACCCATACAATGCACCCAGTGCCACAGTGCTAATTCCTATTGTGCCACAGTGCTAATCTCCTGAGTGCCAAGTTAATTTTAAGGTTGGTTCAAGTGCGTGTTATTTAAATCTTTACAAAAAACAAATCGCTGAATTACTCGAGAAAATCCAATCTGACTGTTGTATACAAAGACGCGTAATCCAAAGCCGATAATCTGATGCACGCGATGGTACTTTCAATAGCGCTGTAAAAGCACTCAGCACGGTGCAATGGGCATGAACAATAACTGTTATTACATATGCTTGCTAGCGCGCACGAAGCACCGTAGCGGTGGCTTGCTAGCATGAACGTGGCTTTCAATCGATAGCACGCTCGCGTGCACATGGCACTATAACAATAGCGCGCTAGCAGTCTCATGGCAGGATAAGAGTTAAATCACTTGCAGCGTTCTGTAAGTGAACCTCTGATATACCTCCTCCTCCTTCATCTTCTTTTCTCCATGTATCTGTTTCAGGGTCACTACCTAAAAGAATTAACATTTAGTTAATTAAGTTAAGTTCATCACATTCAAGATAATATCATTTCAACCAGATATACAGTGAACATTAAGATTCTTAACCTCTTGTTTGAGTTTTATGAGGCCTATTCAGAATAGACCTCATTTTAGCTGACTTTCTTGGAATGTCATGGGTCGTTGCTAGATTATGGTCTAGCCTCTGGATCGGAAGGTCACAGATTGGACAAATCTTGAGTATTGGAGTGATGTCTTTATGGGAGATGGGTTGGCTCTGGACCGGAAGGTCACAGATTGGACATACCTTGAGTTTTGGAGTGATGTCTTTATGGGAGATGGGTTGGCTCTGGACCGGAAGGTCACAGATTGGACACACCTTGAGTTTTGGAGTGATGTCTTTATGGGAGATGGGTTGGCTCTGGACCGGAAGGTCACAGATTGGACATACCTTGAGTTTTGGAGTGATGTCTTTATGGGAGATGGGTTGGCTCTGGACCGGAAGGTCACAGATTGGACACACCTTGAGTTTTGGAGTGATGTCTTTATGGGAGATGGGTTGGCTCTGGACCGGAAGGTCACAGATTGGACACACCTTGAGTTTTGGAGTGATGTCTTTATGGGAGATGGGTTGGCTCTGGACCGGAAGGTCACAGATTGGACATACCTTGAGTATTGGAGTGATGTCTTTATGGGAGATGGGTTGGCTCTGGACCGGAAGGTCACAGATTGGACACACCTTGAGTTTTGGAGTGATGTCTTTATGGGAGATGGGTTGGCTCTGGACCGGAAGGTCACAGATTGGACATACCTTGAGTATTGGAGTGATGTCTTTATGGGAGATGGGTTGGCTCTGGACCGGAAGGTCACAGATTGGACATACCTTGAGTATTGGAGTAATGTCTTTAAGGGAGATGGGTTGGCTCTGGACCGGAAGGTCACAGATTGGACACACCTTGAGTTTTGGAGTGATGTCTTTATGGGAGATGGGTTGGCTCTGGACCGGAAGGTCACAGATTGGACACACCTTGAGTTTTGGAGTGATGTCTTTATGGGAGATGGGTTGGCTCTGGACCGGAAGGTCACAGATTGGACATACCTTGAGTTTTGGAGTGATGTCTTTATGGGAGATGGGTTGGCTCTGGACCGGAAGGTCACAGATTGGACACACCATGAGTTTTGGAGCGATGTCTTTATGGGAGATGGGTTGGCTCTGGACCGGAAGGTCACAGATTGGACACACCTTGAGTTTTGGAGTGATGTCTTTATGGGAGATGGGTTGGCTCTGGACCGGAAGGTCACAGATTGGACACACCATGAGTTTTGGAGCGATGTCCTTGTGGGAGATAGGTTTGCTGCAAGCAAACAGAAATGTCATGCATTGTCTCACCTGCTGCAGTGCATGCTCCCAACAGACATTTGCCCTTGGTATGGCCGGTGATGAACTTTCTGTTTAATAATCCTTTTCAATGAAATTATCCTCGACCTTTGACCACTAGTTTATCATAGCCGATGTCCTATTTTCTTAATTTTGCAAGCAGAGCTGACATCTTTTTCACTATCAGATGCCAATGACGACGCTGAAGTGTTCAACCATTTTGTTTGCTTGCCCCAAGTGCCTTCTGGCATTCCTTTCTACCAGTTGTTACTTTCGTTGCAAAGTTAGCAGAGAGGTACTTCTTCAAGTCAAGCATTTCTTTGTGAGTCCACAAACATTGTGACACTGGACAAGCTTTGTTCATCAATTTCCTTATTTTGCTTCGCTTTTCACCAGCAGGCTGTTCAACTTCAGGAGCTTCATTGACATCCTCAAGATCTTCATCAATATCTTTGAGATCGTCATCAATAATGAGACTGCCCTGCCGTTTCAGCTGCTACACAGACTGCCTCATATAAATTGTTGTCAATCTCCTCAATCTCCTCGACTACTATTGGATCCGCTTTGCTTTGCTGCATTGATTGTGATTCCTGTTCTGACTGCAGGTCCAAACAAAAGAAAATAAATAATGGTTTTAATTAATAATTAACACTTAAAGGAAATATCATTACAAAATTGTACACAGTACAAACACTTTCATCCAAGATAGTACACAGTGCAATAAATGTTCAGATCCTGCATAAGAAGGATTTTACCTACCTGAACCCTCTCAAGGTAGGGAGACATCTGCCTATAATGCTCCATGTGCACTGTTTTTGTGTGGCCTAGATGGCGGTGCACCCAGTCCATTTCATTATCTTTTAGGTTTAGAACTTGCATCAGGGTAGCCATATATTTACGAAGATTTACGCTTTTCATTCTCTCCGGAGTTTGAAGACTAGCATTTTGGCAAGTCCTGCTCATTGCATCGTACGCTCACATCGTTGATAGCCCTGAGTTACAAAAATTCACATAAAATAATATTTTTTATAAAATATAAAAACATTTTTATTTTGGCACTAGAAGTTGTCTATTCCATAGGAATCAAGAAATTAGGCACATGTTTGGTTGACATGCATGCATCTAAAGTAATACGGTTTCACAGGTTTGAGCTTAAAATTTGCATGAAAATGAAAAAAAACAAGTTGAGAAACAACAAGTTGATGGATTAAATTCTACACCAAGTTCTTCTTTTAATAATTGTTTCAATTTGGTACCGTTGTACTCATCGTCTGTGGCAAGGATAGTGTTTATAAACTCTTCATGGGCCTTACAGAAACCTTGGCCTCTTCATTGGGACAATGGGAGTGAGCATCTAACTAGGGCGTCCTTTGTTCAATGTATCAGCATCAGCGTGTAAGACTTGCACAAGCCCAGCAAGGTCTTCATAAATGTTGGAGAAGAAGAAACACAAACTGAATATTGTACTTACAGAGCAAATTTCGAAGGTGCGATCAATCAAACACATTGTTTTGAACCATCCCTCTCAATTGAGAATCACCATTTTATTACGTTTGGTCTCCTTTTCATCCTGATGGCCAAGTCTTCCAGTTGTTGTCGGATGTGCTTACATCTTCCTCCAGGTGTTGAGTTAAACATGTTCAGGTATGGTCCAGCTGGAACGTAAACATCCTTTTGAACGAACCCTCTAAATTGGGAATCACCAAACCACCATACTGTCTGAAAATGCAAAGAAATTTTTTATGAGTCGGTGAACATACAGTGAGGGAAGATAGGGGAAACACGTAGGACCCTACTGCATACCCCCCTTTGAGATTTTTCTGTAATGATGGTGAGGGCGGAGGATTTGTCCCTTCCCCCGTGATATATACTTGAAAAGTCACAAAAAGAATTAATGATCTAACACAATGTAATTAATGTGTAAGGTCCTTTCATGAAATTCAAAGTTTGAATCAACCAACCTGATACAAACTATCTTTTTACTGTCTAGTGGAGGCTTGGCATGGCCTGCCACAGTCTTGGCTCCAGTCAGCGAAGAGGAGATCAGCATCTGCCTCCCAAACACAGGAAGCATCAGGTCGCAGGTACATACTTCCTGTAATCACTCGAATTGCAGTTTTGAAGGACAGTCTTGCTAACAGCAACCTTCGGTGCAAGTGAGATCTGTTCTGACTGTGGTTTCCACAATGGCTTGCTGGATGAATGCAAGGATTTGGTGATTGACAAATTTCCCAATGAACAAGACATCTCTTCATGGTCATCTCTATCAGATTGCCAGTTATGCTTAAGTCTTTACATCTCCATATCAATGATGATTCCCTAAGGTTTCGATGAACTTGTACACACCTCGCGAAAGCAACAGCTGTTTCGCTTCCTGTGAAGATCCTTTCACCTCCAGTTTTTGCTCTTTTCTCAACAAAATAGTATAACCTGAAATCACACAGTGGAGTATAGGAAGTCACATTTATACAAATTTTATGCAAGAATATCAATCATATTGATCTCTTATTAATTAAACATTCAAATTTTACAAATGTATAGTGACTGTTACATCAATGATAATTAACTGAATCTTTGTGGAAATTTGAATTTGATCATTAGATCAGATGTCAAAGAATAAGTCACCTAAACTTGATGACTGCTAATATCTATTGGGTGGCAACGTTACAAGTATATTCATGGATAGTAAGCACAGGGTTTCTGTTCATTGGATAAATTTACATATTGGGCATGGTCTTGGTATACGATTCCTCTTCCTGAAAGTAATTTGTCAAGGAAAGATGCAATTGTCACGGGAACTATGTCCTTCCTTTGAGCAGGAGGAAGATAAAGTGATTGAGACCAGGTTTAGCAGGGCGGTAGAGAAGAAATGGCATACCTTCTGCTTGTCACTCCTTAAGGACCCAACAATTTTACAATCCAGATGGTTTTTGTGGTCCATCGCTGCATGGCGGTTTCTTGTTGAGTATCCAATATACTTAAAAGCATGCCTCTTAGAACAATACATCAATAGATGGCTGTGGAAGCTTTCCAACTTCCCAGTATGAAGAAACTCAGCATAGTATGGGAGAGTGTTCCTGAAGCGGGTATCGGACAAAACTCTCTCCAGTGCCCTATGAGAAGCGGAACCCTTCTCCAGCCAGGGCTTCCTCTCGGCATCTTCCGTTAGAGGACCATGGTTGCACTTGGCTGGACTGCCATCGGCTTGCAGCTCCGACTCATGCTCATTGCACACATGGTGCAATGTGCTGGCCAGAGAGGCAGACAGAGTGGATGCATACCGGAAATGGTTCTTAATGGCTGGCACCCAAGGCATCAGAGGTTTGCACCTCTTCTCTGATGAAACCTTGACAAGTCTCTTTGTCAGATTCTTGCCACCATGCCAGACATCAATCTGATGTCCTATGCCCTCATACTTCTCGCATCGCTTCATCACAGCCATAATCTGAGGATGAGCTTCTGTGACCATCGTCTTGACATCCACCTTGCCAGCGAGAAATGACATGCCTCTCTCAAAACCGATCCTCTCCATATTGGTACTCTTGCCAGCTGCCTCTCTCACATCTACCACCTCTACGTGTAAAATTTGTCCAGACGACGCATCTAAAAAAACTATGTACAATACTGTGCCGAATGGCCCGGGGAATCATTGCGCCCATCACCTGCTATAATAACAGACGTTTCCTGAAGATCATGTATTTGGTCTCTCTGCATGTCTGACCAGTACTTTGCTACTGCAGGGGCAATAAACAAACGTTGATATCTATAAAAACTGGACTCGTAGTGTAGCTTAAAAGTGTAGCTTAAAAAACTTGGTCATGAGATGGATCTTAGAAAAGTTATTTCCGGACATGATGAGGGCAGAAGCCATATGTAAATTACCAGCATACACACATTTAAAATTGGGCTGCGACCACCACTTACCACCAGCATGGCCCCCACTGCATTGCCACTTGACTAGCACAGCAGTGCCCCTCCCATGCACAGTGTAGCGAAGATCTCTGACGCAGCTGCTTTTCTTACAGACTATAAGCCGTATATAAGTTGTAGCAATTGAAAAATCAATTGAAAAATCATAGATACATAGACGATACACTTTTGACCTTGGATAAGGTACTTCGCCTCCTTGCGGGGGTCATCATTGGAGACTTCCTCTTCCTCCTCCTCATGTTCTTCGTCATCTCGTGCTTTGATTTCAGCAGGTTTCCCCCGATCTTAATCGGTCCTGCCAGACTTTTCATAAACTCCTCGGTCCTCATCAGACATTTTTGTAGCAGGTCCATGGGCAACGCTTCATAGTCTAGTTCTGTCATCATGTATTTGATGAACTTCTTCAGAGCGCTAAGATACTTGTGGGCGGTCTTAGGCGCCTTTTTCCACAGTTGCCAAACTAGTCTATACCCACAAAAATGGAAAATACATGTACTAAAACACAATGCATCAGGTGTATCAAGGTGTACATGTAAATCTTTTCATAAAAAATATATGCATAGCCAAGTTAAGATAAAACATAACCCTCTTGTTTTCTCCTACTATCTAACAAATACATGTCACAACTTGAACACGAGGTACATGTATATATTGTAAGTGACATACAAACTCAAAACAACGCATCCCTGAGCTAGTGTAAACACGACATATTTGCATATTAACAATAAAACATAAGCATATCCTTTAAACTTTGGTAAAGGACAACATATGAACTAGAGCAGAGTGAAAGAACAAAAGAAGTAAATGGATAACAAATAAAAATATGAGTTTGAAGACAGACGAAGGGTAGAAGGAATGCAGGACTAAAGATGAATAAGATAAGGCACAATTCATTACATGTACATATTAAAGTAAAAACAACAAAATACTGGATTGGCAAATTACTGGACGTTATTAGCTGCTTACTTTGAGTTTGTGGCAAAGATGAAAAAAGCAAGGCCTTGGTGGTTCCAGCACCACGTCTACGGCGTATACTCTTTTGGTCTCATCCTCGGATACGACCTCCCCGGCCTGAAAAACTCGCTTTGTGGTTGTTTCTGTTATCGATGTGACCCGACCAATCATGGCCCTTTCAAGTTCGCCGGCAGACATCCGGGTTCCAAGAGAGCTGTCACTGTGAATGTGGTGGAGGTCAGTGGAGAATGGGGTTGGCTGATCACACCCTCTCAATACCACCATGTTATACTTTCTTTGTTTTTCCTCTTGCATCAGTTTGGTTTGTCCAGAAAAATATGTAGAGGAGCTGGTCTCTTCGACATTAACCAGGTTGCCTGGCAGAATGTGATTTATCTTCAGGGCAGGGATGTCCTTCCCCACCTTTATCTTTTGGGGATCGGAGGTGGCTGATTCATCAGAATCGTCTGATTCGGAGTCTGACGATTCCTCCTCCATCTGACGAATCATGCTTAACACTTTACCCTTCGGCTCAGCTACCGAGTCCACCGCTCCCTGCGTTGATAGTAAGACGCGGATATCAATAGCATCGATCCCCGAGCTGGCTGGTGTAGTCAGCTTCACATTCGCTTTGTAGTGGTTTCCATGATCGAAGTAACTCGACCAATCATGGCCCTCTCTAGTTCTTCGGCAGACATCCGGGTCCCGAGAGAATCGTCATTTCCAATGAGGTGGAGGTCAGTGGAGAATGGGGTTTGCTGATCACACCCTTTCAAAACTACCATGTTGTACCTCCTTTGTTTCTGTTCTTGGATTAGTCTGGTTTGTCCCGAGAAATAAGTAGATGAACTGGTTTCTTCCACACTAACCAAGTCGCCTATGCCAATTTCCTTTTGATATGGTTAATCTTTTAATGTTTAAGTTCCCCAAAATTAATGATTGAAATTGATGACAAAGAACACAAAAGTAAGTGATTTTTGGAAGAGTAAATTACTTTCACAGGAAATCCTGATCGGTGTTTCAGTAACAACGATCAGAGCCATGTGAATCTTATTGATGTATGTGTTGATCAATGCAGTTTGATTACCTGCATTCTCAGGGCAATGTTAAACCATAATGCAATTATTTACCTTCTCCCTGACATCATTTTTATTTTCCCGACACATTGTTTTCAATTTTCTTCTTCTTTGGGGGGAAAATGTTCCAATTTAACTCATGTTGAATGCGGTTTAGAATGTGAAATCAGTTGACATGAAATAGTCTACGTTTGAGTTTGTTTCTACTATGAACCATACTTATCACTTTCTCAACCTTACTGTAGTCGAGGTGTCCTCCTCCATATCGCCTCTGGCAATCTGTGCGGTCTGATCGTTTCTTATTGCGTCGTCCGTCCGTTTAGTCTAGGTGGTATTGGCTTGGTCTCTCTTCTTTCTCTACAGCTTGCCATCTGAAATACCCCTGTTAAGATGTTTTTTAAATGATATAGAGGAATTAGGCTACTTTCTGTGCCTGACCACTGGTGGGCTTTTACATGCATTACAGACAGTGCAGGCTTGATAACGATAAACATTACAAATGCACGGTGCATGCGTAATTGTATTCAAATACCCGGTATGTGAACTCGAAATAAAACAATTAGAGTTGAACAAAATCAGACATACCTCTTTATTTTTAGACTGGGCCAATCTTTTTTCCCTAGATGAAGATGTTGCCGATCCAAAAGTGTGAGCAAATTTTGATGGTACGGCATCCTCCATCAAGAGAATTCGAGGTTTTGTGTTCATTAATTTTGCTCTCATGTCCTCTTTGAAGTCCGTTTCCAAAAAATGGTAGCTGCAAAGCACGTCATATTTCGACCATACGTACGTTTTGTTGAGGAATTTTTCAACTTTCACCGCTGCTGCCCACTTCTTGAAGCGCTCTTGTCTCTTCTTAGGATTTGGAAAATCATGGAAAGACTTTCCACGATTATATTTCCCACTTCTGTTAGTACATCCGAAGGCTGACAAAACACCATGCTTGCTGGTCCAATGCACATACATGTACCAATGGGGCACATGTCGTGTGCTGCGGGCGGGGAGTGCTTCCTTTTTATAGACAGAGATCTCATCTCTCATTGTAACTGAAGCCCCCTGTGACCACACCCTCTTGATCTGTCTCAATTTGGCGCAGTACTTAGCTGTATCTCAGTTTGACAGTTAGGAAAATCATCATAATATACATGTAGAATGTCTTTATTGATATTTCATGACAGAGAATGCAAACTTTGCCTATTATTAAAATTAATAAGAAAAGAGAAGACTGTTTTAAAATTTTCTTTTATTCATGGGGAATGGTTTTTTTCAACCTATTCATATCTCAAATTCATGGAACACAAGGAAATCTATATTTATTTGTGGAATGATTCAAAATTGTAAATTTTCTCCCAAAGCTTTATATTCTAAGTTGCATTTGATGAAAACTTAACAGCTCAATGTTAAGGCTACCATTTAATTTAATCCTGTTCTTTTTTGTTATCATTCCATTCTGTATTTGTATGTTTTAAATGTTTTTATGAAGAGTGTAGTGTATTTGAAATTTGTGATCTTCTTGCAACATTTTGTAAACACAATTTGGGAGTATGCCATATTCACCTTAATACTTGATTCTTAATTTGGACTATTTGGTGTAAAAAAAATGTAACTTTCTGTATCTGAAGGCAGACCCTATTTTGCTGACTTATTAAATGTTATTTGGGGAGGAGTAACTTTCTAAAGCAAGGATCTGATTTGGCAATTGCTTATAATGTATGATTTTTATTCTCCAAAGAAGGATTGTGATGAATTGACTGGTTTACTAACATATTCAAATTTATCGATGTTTCTGTTCTTGGGGACCATGTGATGGAGTATCCCATCAACCTGTTATTAATGAATGAACTTCAATACCTGAAATCCAGTCTACATACATTAAGATTCAAGATTCAAGATTCAAATTTATTCATGTTTCCAACAAAACATTACAAATCAATTATAAGCATTTAAAACAAATGTAAAGAAATACATGTTGGAAACAGAGGGGTCCACTAAAAAGCAATGCTTGTACAAGTGTGAACACCTCAAATGATACTTAGGAATAATGAGTAATTAAATTAACTAATCTGTAACTACAAAAGGAACTACAAAATAGGGGAAAGAAAAAGGGGGATGCCAACAGAGACGAGAAAGGGACAAGACAATACTTTACACGACAAAGATAGAAGAACACGGTCATAATACAAAGAGTAGACAATGACAAAAAGAAGTGAGAGATCGAGGTTACAGAAAATAATACAAGATGAGGAGCTGCAAGTGGGGTTGAGAAAAAGATAAGGAAAGAGAAATGCGCGTTAGAAAGGAAATAGGCATGAGAAGGCATGAGAAGGCACTTGTTGTTATGTCGGGCAATCGTCATGCAAGCATTCTGGTTTTCTTTATAAAGTATGCATCAAATTTGAATATGTTAGTAGACCAGTCTATTGATTATTTTACTTGTAACTAGTATTATGGAATAAATTAGTATACTGACTTCTTTAAGTTACATGCCATTTTCTTACTGGAGTATATATTTACTTGTGATGTGATTTTGTACGGAAAACGGATTACTATTGGGAAAATATGTTCTTTATCTGTCATGTTCATTGTTCACTCATTCAATTGCCAATTTGCTTTTTTTTTATTAATAAAATGTATTTTTATGAAGTGTTGGGATGAAATTGAAATTGGGAGACAATGATGTACATCAACATGTATTTTGACTTGCTGAATAAATTTTGTCAAGAAAACAATTGCTGTTTTAATGGTTGCATATTTTGTGTGTAAAGCTTAAATGATAGTCTCAAGTTCTGGTAATGGCAGAATATAATTTTGAAACAATCAAACATACATATTACTCAGTTCAATATAAGCCATACAAAATTTAAAAATGATATGATTACAATATGATAAATAATATGCATGTAAACTAGTTTTGGTGTGCTACATGACATGTACATGTATGTGTTTTCAAAAGGTCAAAACAATTCATGAAGAGAGTTCCATTTCCAGAACTTTAGACTTCAGAAAAGAAGGGTGTGATTGATATATGAGAGAGAGAGAGGGGGGGGGGGGGGGGAGGGTGTGATTGATTATGAGAGAGAGAGAGAGAGAGAGAGAGAGAGAGGGGGGAGGGGAGAAGAAGGATGTGATTGATATGAGAGAGATGGTGATAAAGAGAGAGATAGAGGTGAAATATAGAGAGAAGAAGGGTGTGATTGAAATGAGAGATAGAAGTGAGAGAGGGTGATATAGAAGAGAGGGGAGAAGAAGGTGTGATTAACATAAGAGATAAAAGGTAAGAGATGAGTCTTAAATTACCTAGTTTGAGTAAACAGGGGTTATGGACACCTACAGATAGCTAGTGGGGGGTGTTAGGGATATTTTGGTGCAGATTCGTCTAAAAGAACCAAATTTGGCACAGAGGTAGCTTATACCATACTATTACGATTTCTGCCGGACGCCAAGAAGGGCGCCATATAGGGCAAATCCAAAATGGCCGCCATCTGGGTTAAAGGTTAAGTGTAGTTCCAAAAGGAAAAGGGTTTGTATGATAATAGTTTATATATTTATGGGGTTTTCTGGATCAGAGAATCTGATTATAATGTTCTTTCGTTGATTTGAAGTCTCCTTGGGGCTGCCATACTGGTCATATTGAAAAGTACCCCTTTACCGGACATTTTGGGAACACGCATGGTATCCCTCCGCTCACGGAGTGAGGGGGGGGGGGGGGGCGGGGAGCGACCACGTTAAACACATCGTTACATCAATCTCCAGAAATATTGGCATACTGTATAGAATAATATGTTTTCGTTTCTGATATAATATGACATAGACCTATGCTATATAATAGTATAAGTTTACCATAATATTATATATCCTATTGTAATATTTTGTGGGCAACATCCAAGTGTGTGACTAATAATATTCTTCTGCTGCAAAAGAAAGCTGTGCGCTATTTTGTGGCCGAGCTGGTTATCGAGACCCGGGGGGGGGGGGGGGGGGGGGGTTTCACAAAGCCTTTTTTCAATGACAAATGACAAAAATCAGTGACAAATCTAATGATCAGAAGCAAGGATTTCAGTAGCTTATAACGAAAACTGTCATTTGTCACTGATGACAACTTTTGTGAAACGAGTCCCCGGTCGTGACGATGCTACCCTACTCTTTGTTACTTTGTTGCTTAAAGGTTGATGATATTTACTTCCTCCAAATAGCCATATTTATGTCCCGGTGGGTCTCAGTCATGTAGAAATACCGTAAGCATGCGTGACCACACGTTTTCCAGACGCCCCCCTAAACGAGAATTTCTTCTGAAGCCAAAATGTACCCAGTAAATGAGACTTTTGCGTGTTTTTTTCTCCTGAAATCGCACTCTAAACTGGTATTTAAAAAAAGTGTAGGCCTACTCCTATTCAAGTATTGTAAAATTGTATCACCGCATTCTGAAGTGTGATAGGAATTACCATTTAAGTTGATGACAGCATGTGAAATAAGTCAAAAGTTGCGCTTCCGATGTATAGTTCACAATGTAAAAATGTATTTCATTTAAGAGAAGCAATAACATCCACCTGTAGGCCTACACTTCCAAACGGGTTTAATATGCACAACCATCACAACTCCTTTCTTTGAAAAAAAAGAAATAAGTTTCAAATTTGATCCATTTCATATTATTACATGGTACAGTAGTGTTTACAAAAAGTACACAATGTACAATGGACAGTTACTATTTTACTATGCAAAACAATATATAAGGGACCAGCAAAAGGCGTGAGACTTGGTAGGTCTGGGTCGGAATCGTGGGCACCCATCTTGATCTACTGAAGATCATACCAGCAGCACAGGCGGCGGCCGGTATAGTCTTGCCAAAGGGCGATTATTATCCCTTTTTTCCTCCCCGGTCTGGCCCTGAGGGCTAGAAAAATAACCCTAACCCCATAAATTACCGTCAGATTATCAGAAGGCCCACTCGCCCCCCCCCCCCCCCCATGGATCCGCCCTGTCAAAACAACTCGCATTGCATCACGTGCATAAAATATATCATACTAGGTCGAATCATTATATTCGATCCAACTTCGATCTTGTTACTGACGTACATGATTATAATACAAGAAATAGACGATTCAACTTTAACTTACCAGAAAGAGTAGGTAGTATTGGAAATTCGTTTTATTACAATGCCATAAAACATTGGAATTCCCTTCCCAATGGTGTAAAAGAAATAGGAAACTATGATCATTTTAAGAGGAAATTAAAGGAATACCTAATACTTGACAGTCAGAGAAGAGAAGTGAATGACATGTTATATGATTGAAATTTGTATTCTTCTGTCGGTTCATACTTTTTCATGTTGTATATACTTATGTTTTCGTACGTTATAGAAATTCTACAAATTCATCATTATTTTCCTCTTCTTCCTTCTCCTCTTTTTCTTCTTCTCCTTCTTCTTTTTCTTCTTGTACTTAATATCATTTCTATCATCAGTTTAATGTTGTTATTATTATTATTATCTTTAATAAGTAGTTCTTTTAATTTTCTTATCTGTCTGTAAATATTACTATTTTAACTTATTAATTTTATACATGTCTTTAAGGGACCCCACTGGAAATAAGCTCTCGAGCTTTCGTGGGTTATCCTGTTCAAGCTGACTTATTTTTGATCCGTTATTATTGTATATTGTATGTTGGAAGCTTGTCGAATAAAAATCAATCAATCAATCAATATATAAAAGTCGGGATCAAGACCAAAAAACCTAAACGCGTAAAGCAGGATTTTGAAAAAAGTACCCCTTTTCTTGAAAATTGACGTTTTTTACCCCTTATCGCGGCACCGCGCGGACCGCGTCCATTCTATTAAAATTGTTTTTAATTCATACGAGATGAAATCATTCCTTATAACGTAATCACAATGTAAGGGTATCTACCGATTATGTCTAAAAAATTGTATATTTTCGCCTTTGAGATTTCCCTTTGTTGGTGCCCTTTTTTGTTGGTGAATGCCCCCCCCCCCTACTTTGGAAGTCGCACCGCCGTCCCTGAGCTATATAGCTTGTAAGATTTTTTCTTCTTCCTCGTTTTTTTTCTTCCCCTCCCTTTTTAGCTGTTTCGTCATATTTCGAGCAATATATGTCACAGTACGTGAAAGAACTTTAAAATACTCCTAATTTGATTGGTGATATGTTGTTGACATCACTGTCCGCATGCACTAACCAATAACATCCCCATGAAAAGACCCTGCCATTTTTAATAGTGCCCTGACTCGTATTGTTAGGGGTGGGGTTTTACTAAACATGTGTCAGACAAAATAATGTAAGATCTTTTATTAGCCCAAATTACCCCCCTCACCCGATAAGCGTCTGTGTTTTCAGACTATTTCTCCGACCTGGGATTCCGCACCATGTGCGTTTTGTTTTGGGTAAAAATGCATCATGCGTGTCGTCGATCGTGCACACATACATGCCTAGCCTAAAAATAACCAGGGATATCCCTGAAATAACTCGTGCAGTTAAGTTAGCAGCCGATTCATGCCAGGCCATTCGACAGACACCTCGAGCTCGACAAACAATATTCTTTCGTTATATAAATAGGAGGCACTGCAGGTGTGTTGGCAGGTTAGTTGTAGTGTAATTACATATCAAGAGGTTACATGACATCACGGCATTCTAGTGAAATAAGCCACTACTCATTCACTTCATTTTAACTTTTTATGTATCTTGCTGTTCAGTCCAAGGAGTTTCACCACCCCATTAGTGCAGCGGCTTAGCAAGAAAATTGTGCACTTTTTGATAAAAGCATGAAACTTCTAGCATAGTTAGTTTAGACCATAAGATTTATTTTCAGATGTGGAGGGAAGTCAGATTTGACCTCTGATGACCCTGAGAGGTCAAATCCAAAATGGCCGCCAGTCCGTATGGTCTAATGTTCAAACACGCTTAACTTTTGAACCAAATAGTCCAGAAAACCGTTTAAGGTGTCATTTCCAACTAACTTGGGGATGCCAATTCATTTGGTAATACTTTTGAGATCGCCTGAACTCAGGGTTTTGCATTTAGGTCAAGGTCAAGGTCAAAATTGACTTAAAATAGCAAGTTTTGAATGGTTACAAATGAGATTTGTCATTTGTTCTCAAATTTCTTTAGGAATGGTTCCCCTGCATAGTCCTCCACCTTAATCCTTTTCAGGTACTTTATTTCACATTTTGTTTTGACCTCTGATGACCCTGAAAGGTCAAATCCAAAATGGCCACCAGTCCGCATGGTCTAATGTACAAACGCGGTAACTTTTGAACCAAATAGTCCAGAAAAACGTTTAAGGTGTCATTTCCAACTAAATTGGGGATGCCAATTCATTTGGTAATACTTTTGAGATCGCCAGAACTTAGGGTGTTGCATTTAGGTCAAGGTCAAGGTCAAAATTGACCAAATATAGCAAGTTTTGAATGGTTACTAAAGGTTAAATCCCCATTTTGTTCTCCCCTATGTTCTCAAATTTATTAAGGAATGGTTCCCCTGCAGAGTCCTCCACCTTAACCCTTTTCAGTTAGTTTATTTCACAGTTTGATGTGACCTCCGATGACCATGAGAGGTCAAATCCAAAATGGCCGCCAGTCCGCATGGCCAATGTACAAACGTGGTAACTTTTGAACCAAATAGTCTAGAAAAACGTTTAAGGTGTCATTTCCAACTAACTTGGGGATGCCAATTCATTACGCAATACTTTGAGATCGCCAGAACTCAGGGATTTGCAATAAGGTCAAGTTCAAGGTCATATTAGGCTAACAAAAGTGATGTTTTCTTTTTTTAAATAAACTTTGCCTCTATTTTGACACTTAAGGGGTCATTATTTAAAAAAAAAATTAAAAGACCCGTGTATCACCACTTTGACTATCCAGGGCCATATTTTATAGAGCTGCTTATCGGCTGGTTCTGTGCTTACGTATGAGTTTCTACTTCATAGCACTGCTAACCGTAAGCACATGAAAATGCATTAACCTTACGCTGCTTACTGGACGTAAATTAATTTTGTAACAATGCAAATCCATTGTGAACGCACAAGGTGGACGCCTTGTTTTCTTGCTAACCAAATTTGTCTGCTACAGTTATAGCACGAAAATTTGATTACCGGTAAGCAGCTTTAAGAAATTGGGCCCAGAAGACCAAAAAAGCTATTCCAAATACGACCTAAAACCTGTTCATTACCCCATGAATTTAGCACTATCCACAACTTATGAATTATCCTAATGGTAACGATCAAAATCTAACAGTCTCCAGAACAAGAGCACAGTTCAGTGCATCCTTTCTTGCAGCGACAGTGGATTATTCATGGCACAATTTTGATGCTTCCGGGAGAGTGATCCAAAGAGGCTGCCACCCAGTTGTTTCGTTTGTCCAGCCCAAGTCAGATGGCTCTGGCATCTCTGGATTCTTGGCCAATATCTGGTTCCAACAACTGGCCTGATAGCAAGTGCGCTTGATGTGCTGCTTGAGTGCTGTCTGGGTTGGAGGAAAGTTCTCCAGGTTTCTAGACTTCTGTGCGAAGAGCTGTTTCCTGGCATCATTCACTACCATGCTCTCACTGGTTCGGTCGTATCAGCACCACAAATCGCTCTGGCAGTAACATTGATCCTTCACTGACCTCCCTAGGCATGCACAGGAGTTCACTGAAGGAATCATTCACTTCTGGGAAAGACTTCTAAGTTTTTCCTCTGGATGCAGAAACAGTTTGACACCCGGTGAACGCATGAAAGATTGGGAGAGTCATACATTGTGTCGGACTCATGGTGGCAACCATCATGATTTTGTGAAAAGCTATGTACCGAAAGCTTGATCTGACACCAAAAGCGATCCACAGCATCAGGAGCTGTCCTGCTGAATGAAGCCACAGCCAGTTCAACCGCATCAGTACCACCAGTACGTATGGTTACCCTTTTACACCCATGGGGCAAGGCCTGCCAAGTGTGACTCAGCAGGAGAGCAGAGTACTCCACTTCCATCTGCTGCATATTATACAGTTCCTTGCCCTGTGGTAGAGGAAGATGAACGACATGACATGAAATCCAACAATTCGGGTTTGTTCTCATTGACTCGAAAGAAGTCCTTCCAGCTTTCTGGCAGCACAGTAGAAAGAGCCACCCTTTCCCTGGTGCCCTTTCCTGCCTTATTGAGGCTTTCAGGCTAGCAGGTAAGTATACACCCTAGCCAAGGTCGATGCGGATGCTTTTCTCGAGTTTAGCAAAGATGTATGGGGCAAACACTCTTTCTCCATACTCTTGAAATGTTCTTGATGTTCCAGGATTGAGCATTTGAACCGCAGCTTCACCATCAATAATTATTGCTTGGGCCACAGGTGCACTATTGTTTTCGAGCAGATTTGATTCCAGGCAGCGAAGTAGATCTGCTTTAACTCCAAACCGCATTTTCCTCCAGTTAACAAAGCTGGCGGGGCTGCCTGGTTTTCATGAGAGAAGAAATTGTCCATATCTCCATCCCTTGTCTGACACGAGATGTACATCCTTAAAAAGAGACCACAGTCCCTCTTAAGTGCTGCAAGCTGTGCCTACTGTTTTAACATAACCCTCGCCGGCTGCCGACTGAAAAATGGCAACTTGTTCGTATGAAGTGTTTGTGTGACAGGTGTCGTACACTGCCAATGACTAGTAGGTCTTGACTTTGTTCTAGAAATGGATTCCCCATCTCTTTCAGTACTGTCAGAAGTTCCCATCCCTCAAGAATGCTGCCTGCACTCCAGGTTGCTGGTCATGGTGATGTTGTCTAAGTGTTAGCAGAACCGTTATTTTGCTTTATGGCCTGTTCCTCAAACTCTGTAGTGATCCTTTAAATTAATTAGCACCAAATAAAACACAAAGTAACTTAAGAAACATCTTACCAGTATTATTGAGCAGTAATGAAAAGGAGCAGTTTTCCTGACTTGAATTGAGGTTTTTGCCGTATACTGCCTATAGCTGCCCACTGACCATGCTATGCATATGGTCAGTTACAAGACAAATGGTTTGGTGCTATAATTAGTGAAATAAACTAACTGATAGGGATTACGATGGAGACTATGCAGGGGAACCACTCCTACAGAAATTTGAGAACATTATATAGGGGGACAAATAAATGGAAAAACTGTATGTAACCATTCAAAACTTGCTATTTTTTGTCAATTTTGACCTTGACCTTGACTTAATGCAAAGCCCTGAGTTCTGGAGTACTCAAAAGTATTCCCAAATGAATTGGCATCCCCAAGTTAGTTTGAAATGACACCTAAAACGTTTTTCTGGACTATTTGGTTCAAGAGTTATGCGTGTTTGTACGATTATTAGACCATGCGGCGGACTGGCGGCCATTTTCTATTTGACCTCTCAGGGTCATCAGAGGTCAAATCAAAATGTGAAATGAACTAACTGAAATGGATTAAGGTGTGGGACTATATAGGGGAACCATTCCTAAAGAAATTTGAGAACACAGGGGAGAACAAATGACAAATAAATGGGAAAACTTTTTGTAACCATTCAAAACTTGCTTTGTTTTAGTCAATTTTGACCTTGACCTTGACCTAAATGCTAAGCTCTGAGTTCTTGCGATCTCAAAAGTATTACCAAATGAATTGGCATCCCCAAGTTAGTTGGAAATGACACCTAAAACGTTTTTCTGGACTATTTGGTTCAAAAGTTAAGCTTGTTTGTACATTAGACCATGCGGACTGGCGGCCATTTTTTATTTGACCTCTCAGGGTCATCAGAGGTCAAATCAAAATGTTAAATAAACTAACTGAAAGGGATTAAGGTGGGGGAATATGAAGGGGGACCATTCCTAAAGAAATTTGAGAACACAGGGGAGAAAAAATGACAAATAAATGGGAAAACTTTTTGTAACCATTCAAAACTTGCTATTTTTTAGTCAATTTCGACCTTGAACTTGACCTAAATGCAACACCCTGAGTTCTGGCGATCTCAAAAGTATTACCAAATGAATTGGCATCCCCAATTTAGTTGGAAATGACACCTTAAACGTTTTTCTGGACTATTTGGTTCAAAAGTTACTGCGTTTGTACATTAGACCATGCGGACTGGCGGCCATTTTGGATTTGACCTTTCAGGGTCATCAGAGGTCAAAACAAAATGTGAAATAAAGTACCTGAAAAGGATTAAGGTGGAGGACTATGCAGGGGAACCATTCTTAAAGAAATTTGAGAACAAATGACAAATCTCATTTGTAACCATTCAAAACTTGCTATTTTAAGTCAATTTTGACCTTGACCTTGACCTAAATGCAAAACTCTGAGTTCAGGCGATCTCAAAAGTATTACCAAATGAATTGGCATCCCCAAGTTAGTTGGAAATGACACTTTAAACGTTTTTCTGGACTATTTGGTTCAAAAGTTAAGCGTGTTTGTACATTAGACCATACGGACTGGCGGCCATTTTGGATTTGACCTCTCAGGGTCATCAGAGGTCAAATCTGACTTCCCTCCACATCTGAAAATAAATCTTATGGTCTAAACTAACTATGCTAGAAGTTTCATGCTTTTATCAAAAAGTGCACAATTTTCATTATATTGGGAGCTATCCGCTGTACTACATTGACTTTACACGCAAATGTGTACGTATGTACAGTGCACGTGTATCTAGCGGCATCCTGGCCCTTCTTGTGTTTCGGGACAGTTGATTCAAAATGGTAATTTGGAGAAGCTTACACGAAATAAATTCGCATATAATTATGATTACCTCACCGAGTGGGAATAAGACGATGAATGCTATTTGATGATTTGATGCATAGACTAGTAGAGTCTACATCTTGTAAGGGGCTGCAATTTCTTTTCATGCCCGGGGGAACGAAATGCGAGGGTCCAGCTAGAAAGAGGGAGCAGTCACACATAGACTACTACTAGCTGCATTACTATCTTGGCTATGTTTTAAAAGCTGTGCTATTGATTCTCAACATTTCAAACACCGCTGTGCAAAACTCTACTGATTTCGTTCAAAATCGGTACTTTAGTGACAGTTGTTGACACCTAAATAGCAGTAAAATACAATGTTTTCAACTCTAGATCTAGACTCGAACTTGGCGATCAGCCATGTCGTATTCATTGTGTGCATTTGTGTGTATTAATATGTGCAATTGCTGCCTCTTTCTTAGTCTGGTAGATCTGATATTTATTTATAGTCTGTATAGGTAACTAGATTAGTATTATTAGTCCCCCTCCCCCTGTATTGTAACCTATTTCTTTAAAAAAATGTTGTTT